>CM059425.1:103259410-103413490 GCA_030390025.1 Squalus acanthias | reverse complement strand
TGAGTGTTCACACTGCCCTGTCCCTGTGCTGAGTGTTCACACTGCCCTGTCCCTGTGCTGAGTGTTCACACTGCCCTGTCCCTGTGCTGAGTGTTCACACTGCCCTGTCCCCTGTGCTGAGTGTTCACACTGCCCTGTCCCTGTGCTGAGTGTTCACACTGCCCTGTCCCTGTGCTGAGTGTTCACACTGCCCTGTCCCTGTGCTGAGTGTTCACACTGCCCTGTCCCTGTGCTGAGTGTTCACACTGCCCTGTCCCTGTGCTGAGTGTTCACACTGCCCTGTCCCTGTGCTGAGTGTTCACACTGCCCTGTCCCTGTGCTGAGTGTTCACACTGCCCTGTCCCCTGTGCTGAGTGTTCACACTGCCCTGTCCCTGTGCTGAGTGTTCACACTGCCCTCCCCTGGGCTGAGTGTTCACACTGCCCTGTCCCTGTGCTGAGTGTTCACACTGCCCTGTCCCTGTGCTGAGTGTTCACACTGCCCTGTCCCTGTGCTGAGTGTTCACACTGCCCTGTCCCTGTGCTGAGTGTTCACACTGCCCTGTCCCTGTGCTGAGTGTTCACACTGCCCTGTCCCCTGTGCTGAGTGTTCACACTGCCCTGTCCCTGTGCTGAGTGTTCACACTGCCCTGTCCCTGTGCTGAGTGTTCACACTGCCCTGTCCCTGTGCTGAGTGTTCACACTGCCCTGTCCCTGTGCTGAGTGTTCACACTGCCCTGTCCCTGTGCTGAGTGTTCACACTGCCCTCCCCTTGGCTGAGTGTTCACACTGCCCTGTCCCTGTGCTGAGTGTTCACACTGCCCTGTCCCTGTGCTGAGTGTTCACACTGCCCTGTCCCTGTGCTGAGTGTTCACACTGCCCTGTCCCTGTGCTGAGTGTTCACACTGCCCTGTCCCTGTGCTGAGTGTTCACACTGCCCTGTCCCTGTGCTGAGTGTTCACACTGCCCTGTCCCTGTGCTGAGTGTTCACACTGCCCTGTCCCTGTGCTGAGTGTTCACACTGCCCTGTCCCTGTGCTGAGTGTTCACACTGCCCTGTCCCTGTGCTGAGTGTTCACACTGCCCTGTCCCTGTGCTGAGTGTTCACACTGCCCTGTCCCTGTGCTGAGTGTTCACACTGCCCTGTCCCTGTGCTGAGTGTTCACACTGCCCTGTCCCTGTGCTGAGTGTTCACACTGCCCTGTCCCTGTGCTGAGTGTTCACACTGCCCTGTCCCTGTGCTGAGTGTTCACACTGCCCTGTCCCTGTGCTGAGTGTTCACACTGCCCTGTCCCTGTGCTGAGTGTTCACACTGCCCTGTCCCTGTGCTGAGTGTTCACACTGCCCTGTCCCTGTGCTGAGTGTTCACACTGCCCTGTCCCTGTGCTGAGTGTTCACACTGCCCTGTCCCTGTGCTGAGTGTTCACACTGCCCTGTCCCTGTGCTGAGTGTTCACACTGCCCTGTCCCTGTGCTGAGTGTTCACACTGCCCTGTCCCTGTGCTGAGTGTTCACACTGCCCTGTCCCTGTGCTGAGTGTTCACACTGCCCTGTCCCTGTGCTGAGTGTTCACACTGCCCTGTCCCTGTGCTGAGTGTTCACACTGCCCTGTCCCTGTGCTGAGTGTTCACACTGCCCTGTCCCTGTGCTGAGTGTTCACACTGCCCTGTCCCTGTGCTGAGTGTTCACACTGCCCTGTCCCTGTGCTGAGTGTTCACACTGCCCTGTCCCTGTGCTGAGTGTTCACACTGCCCTGTCCCTGTGCTGAGTGTTCACACTGCCCTGTCCCTGTGCTGAGTGTTCACACTGCCCTGTCCCTGTGCTGAGTGTTCACACTGCCCTGTCCCTGTGCTGAGTGTTCACACTGCCCTGTCCCTGTGCTGAGTGTTCACACTGCCCTGTCCCTGTGCTGAGTGTTCACACTGCCCTGTCCCTGTGCTGAGTGTTCACACTGCCCTGTCCCTGTGCTGAGTGTTCACACTGCCCTGTCCCCTGTGCTGAGTGTTCACACTGCCCTGTCCCTGTGCTGAGTGTTCACACTGCCCTGTCCCTGTGCTGAGTGTTCACACTGCCCTGTCCCTGTGCTGAGTGTTCACACTGCCCTGTCCCTGTGCTGAGTGTTCACACTGCCCTGTCCCTGTGCTGAGTGTTCACACTGCCCTGTCCCTGTGCTGAGTGTTCACACTGCCCTGTCCCTGTGCTGAGTGTTCACACTGCCCTGTCCCTGTGCTGAGTGTTCACACTGCCCTGTCCCTGTGCTGAGTGTTCACACTGCCCTGTCCCTGTGCTGAGTGTTCACACTGCCCTGTCCCTGTGCTGAGTGTTCACACTGCCCTGTCCCTGTGCTGAGTGTTCACACTGCCCTGTCCCTGTGCTGAGTGTTCACACTGCCCTGTCCCTGTGCTGAGTGTTCACACTGCCCTGTCCCTGTGCTGAGTGTTCACACTGCCCTGTCCCTGTGCTGAGTGTTCACACTGCCCTGTCCCTGTGCTGAGTGTTCACACTGCCCTGTCCCTGTGCTGAGTGTTCACACTGCCCTGTCCCTGTGCTGAGTGTTCACACTGCCCTGTCCCTGTGCTGAGTGTTCACACTGCCCTGTCCCTGTGCTGAGTGTTCACACTGCCCTGTCCCTGTGCTGAGTGTTCACACTGCCCTGTCCCTGTGCTGAGTGTTCACACTGCCCTGTCCCTGTGCTGAGTGTTCACACTGCCCTGTCCCTGTGCTGAGTGTTCACACTGCCCTGTCCCTGTGCTGAGTGTTCACACTGCCCTGTCCCTGTGCTGAGTGTTCACACTGCCCTGTCCCTGTGCTGAGTGTTCACACTGCCCTCCCCTGTGCTGAGTGTTCACACTGCCCTGTCCCTGTGCTGAGTGTTCACACTGCCCTGTCCCTGTGCTGAGTGTTCACACTGCCCTGTCCCTGTGCTGAGTGTTCACACTGCCCTGTCCCTGTGCTGAGTGTTCACACTGCCCTGTCCCTGTGCTGAGTGTTCACACTGCCCTCCCCCTGTGCTGAGTGTTCACACTGCCCTGTCCCTGTGCTGAGTGTTCACACTGCCCTGTCCCTGTGCTGAGTGTTCACACTGCCCTGTCCCTGTGCTGAGTGTTCACACTGCCCTGTCCCTGTGCTGAGTGTTCACACTGCCCTGTCCCTGTGCTGAGTGTTCACACTGCCCTGTCCCTGTGCTGAGTGTTCACACTGCCCTGTCCCTGTGCTGAGTGTTCACACTGCCCTGTCCCTGTGCTGAGTGTTCACACTGCCCTGTCCCTGTGCTGAGTGTTCACACTGCCCTGTCCCTGTGCTGAGTGTTCACACTGCCCTGTCCCTGTGCTGAGTGTTCACACTGCCCTCCCCTGTGCTGAGTGTTCACACTGCCCTGTCCCTGTGCTGAGTGTTCACACTGCCCTGTCCCTGTGCTGAGTGTTCACACTGCCCTGTCCCTGTGCTGAGTGTTCACACTGCCCTGTCCCTGTGCTGAGTGTTCACACTGCCCTGTCCCTGTGCTGAGTGTTCACACTGCCCTGTCCCTGTGCTGAGTGTTCACACTGCCCTGTCCCTGTGCTGAGTGTTCACACTGCCCTGTCCCTGTGCTGAGTGTTCACACTGCCCTGTCCCTGTGCTGAGTGTTCACACTGCCCTGTCCCTGTGCTGAGTGTTCACACTGCCCTGTCCCTGTGCTGAGTGTTCACACTGCCCTGTCCCTGTGCTGAGTGTTCACACTGCCCTGTCCCTGTGCTGAGTGTTCACACTGCCCTGTCCCTGTGCTGAGTGTTCACACTGCCCTGTCCCTGTGCTGAGTGTTCACACTGCCCTGTCCCTGTGCTGAGTGTTCACACTGCCCTGTCCCTGTGCTGAGTGTTCACACTGCCCTGTCCCTGTGCTGAGTGTTCACACTGCCCTGTCCCCTGTGCTGAGTGTTCACACTGCCCTGTCCCTGTGCTGAGTGTTCACACTGCCCTGTCCCTGTGCTGAGTGTTCACACTGCCCTGTCCCTGTGCTGAGTGTTCACACTGCCCTGTCCCTGTGCTGAGTGTTCACACTGCCCTGTCCCTGTGCTGAGTGTTCACACTGCCCTGTCCCTGTGCTGAGTGTTCACACTGCCCTGTCCCTGTGCTGAGTGTTCACACTGCCCTGTCCCTGTGCTGAGTGTTCACACTGCCCTGTCCCTGTGCTGAGTGTTCACACTGCCCTTCCCCTGTGCTGAGTGTTCACACTGCCCTGTCCCTGTGCTGAGTGTTCACACTGCCCTGTCCCTGTGCTGAGTGTTCACACTGCCCTGTCCCTGTGCTGAGTGTTCACACTGCCCTCCCCTGTGCTGAGTGTTCACACTGCCCTGTCCCCTGTGCTGAGTGTTCACACTGCCCTGTCCCTGTGCTGAGTGTTCACACTGCCCTGTCCCTGTGCTGAGTGTTCACACTGCCCTGTCCCTGTGCTGAGTGTTCACACTGCCCTGTCCCCTGTGCTGAGTGTTCACACTGCCCTGTCCCTGTGCTGAGTGTTCACACTGCCCTGTCCCTGTGCTGAGTGTTCACACTGCCCTGTCCCTGTGCTGAGTGTTCACACTGCCCTGTCCCTGTGCTGAGTGTTCACACTGCCCTGTCCCTGTGCTGAGTGTTCACACTGCCCTCCCCTTGGCTGAGTGTTCACACTGCCCTGTCCCTGTGCTGAGTGTTCACACTGCCCTGTCCCTGTGCTGAGTGTTCACACTGCCCTGTCCCTGTGCTGAGTGTTCACACTGCCCTGTCCCCTGTGCTGAGTGTTCACACTGCCCTGTCCCTGTGCTGAGTGTTCACACTGCCCTGTCCCTGTGCTGAGTGTTCACACTGCCCTGTCCCTGTGCTGAGTGTTCACACTGCCCTGTCCCTGTGCTGAGTGTTCACACTGCCCTCCCCTTGGCTGAGTGTTCACACTGCCCTGTCCCTGTGCTGAGTGTTCACACTGCCCTGTCCCTGTGCTGAGTGTTCACACTGCCCTGTCCCTGTGCTGAGTGTTCACACTGCCCTGTCCCTGTGCTGAGTGTTCACACTGCCCTGTCCCTGTGCTGAGTGTTCACACTGCCCTGTCCCTGTGCTGAGTGTTCACACTGCCCTCCCCTTGGCTGAGTGTTCACACTGCCCTGTCCCTGTGCTGAGTGTTCACACTGCCCTGTCCCTGTGCTGAGTGTTCACACTGCCCTGTCCCTGTGCTGAGTGTTCACACTGCCCTGTCCCTGTGCTGAGTGTTCACACTGCCCTGTCCCTGTGCTGAGTGTTCACACTGCCCTGTCCCTGTGCTGAGTGTTCACACTGCCCTGTCCCTGTGCTGAGTGTTCACACTGCCCTGTCCCTGTGCTGAGTGTTCACACTGCCCTGTCCCTGTGCTGAGTGTTCACACTGCCCTGTCCCTGTGCTGAGTGTTCACACTGCCCTGTCCCTGTGCTGAGTGTTCACACTGCCCTGTCCCTGTGCTGAGTGTTCACACTGCCCTGTCCCTGTGCTGAGTGTTCACACTGCCCTCCCCTGTGCTGAGTGTTCACACTGCCCTGTCCCTGTGCTGAGTGTTCACACTGCCCTGTCCCTGTGCTGAGTGTTCACACTGCCCTGTCCCTGTGCTGAGTGTTCACACTGCCCTGTCCCTGTGCTGAGTGTTCACACTGCCCTGTCCCTGTGCTGAGTGTTCACACTGCCCTTCCCCTGTGCTGAGTGTTCACACTGCCCTGTCCCTGTGCTGAGTGTTCACACTGCCCTGTCCCTGTGCTGAGTGTTCACACTGCCCTGTCCCTGTGCTGAGTGTTCACACTGCCCTGTCCCTGTGCTGAGTGTTCACACTGCCTGTCCCTGTGCTGAGTGTTCACACTGCCCTTTCCCTGTGCTGAGTGTTCACACTGCCCTGTCCCTGTGCTGAGTGTTCACACTGCCCTGTCCCTGTGCTGAGTGTTCACACTGCCCTGTCTCTGTGCTGAGTGTTCACACTGCCCTGTCGCTGTGCTGAGTGTTCACACTGCCCTGTCCCTGTGCTGAGTGTTCACACTGCCCTCCCCCTGTGCTGAGTGTTCACACTGCCCTGTCCCTGTGCTGAGTGTTCACACTGCCCTGTCCCTGTGCTGAGTGTTCACACTGCCCTGTCCCTGTGCTGAGTGTTCACACTGCCCTGTCCCTGTGCTGAGTGTTCACACTGCCTGTCCCTGTGCTGAGTGTTCACACTGCCCTGTCCCTGTGCTGAGTGTTCACACTGCCCTGTCCCTGTGCTGAGTGTTCACACTGCCCTGTCCCTGTGCTGAGTGTTCACACTGCCCTGTCCCTGTGCTGAGTGTTCACACTGCCCTGTCCCTGTGCTGAGTGTTCACACTGCCCTGTCCCCTGTGCTGAGTGTTCACACTGCCCTGTCCCTGTGCTGAGTGTTCACACTGCCCTCCCCTGTGCTGAGTGTTCACACTGCCCTGTCCCTGTGCTGAGTGTTCACACTGCCCTGTCCCTGTGCTGAGTGTTCACACTGCCCTGTCCCTGTGCTGAGTGTTCACACTGCCCTGTCCCTGTGCTGAGTGTTCACACTGCCCTGTCCCTGTGCTGAGTGTTCACACTGCCCTGTCCCTGTGCTGAGTGTTCACACTGCCCTGTCCCTGTGCTGAGTGTTCACACTGCCCTGTCCCTGTGCTGAGTGTTCACACTGCCCTGTCCCTGTGCTGAGTGTTCACACTGCCCTGTCCCTGTGCTGAGTGTTCACACTGCCCTGTCCCTGTGCTGAGTGTTCACACTGCCCTGTCCCTGTGCTGAGTGTTCACACTGCCCTGTCCCTGTGCTGAGTGTTCACACTGCCCTGTCCCTGTGCTGAGTGTTCACACTGCCCTGTCCCTGTGCTGAGTGTTCACACTGCCCTGTCCCTGTGCTGAGTGTTCACACTGCCCGCCCCCTGTGCTGAGTGTTCACACTGCCCTGTCCCTGTGCTGAGTGTTCACACTGCCCTGTCCCTGTGCTGAGTGTTCACACTGCCCTGTCCCTGTGCTGAGTGTTCACACTGCCCTGTCCCTGTGCTGAGTGTTCACACTGCCCTGTCCCTGTGCTGAGTGTTCACACTGCCCTGTCCCTGTGCTGAGTGTTCACACTGCCCTGTCCCTGTGCTGAGTGTTCACACTGCCCTGTCCCTGTGCTGAGTGTTCACACTGCCCTCCCACTGTGCTGAGTGTTCACACTGCCCTCCCCTGTGCTGAGTGTTCACACTGCCCTGTCCCTGTGCTGAGTGTTCACACTGCCCTGTCCCTGTGCTGAGTGTTCACACTGCCCTCCCCCTGTGCTGAGTGTTCACACTGCCCTCCCCTGTGCTGAGTGTTCACACTGCCCTGTCCCTGTGCTGAGTGTTCACACTGCCCTGTCCCTGTGCTGAGTGTTCACACTGCCCTGTCCCTGTGCTGAGTGTTCACACTGCCCTCCCCTGTGCTGAGTGTTCACACTGCCCTGTCCCTGTGCTGAGTGTTCACACTGCCCTGTCCCTGTGCTGAGTGTTCACACTGCCCTGTCCCTGTGCTGAGTGTTCACACTGCCCTGTCCCTGTGCTGAGTGTTCACACTGCCCTGTCCCTGTGCTGAGTGTTCACACTGCCCTCCCCCTGTGCTGAGTGTTCACACTGCCCTGTCCCTGTGCTGAGTGTTCACACTGCCCTGTCCCTGTGCTGAGTGTTCACACTGCCCTGTCCCTGTGCTGAGTGTTCACACTGCCCGTCCCCTGTGCTGAGTGTTCACACTGCCCTGTCCCTGTGCTGAGTGTTCACACTGCCCTTTCCCTGTGCTGAGTGTTCACACTGCCCTGTCCCTGTGCTGAGTGTTCACACTGCCCTGTCCCTGTGCTGAGTGTTCACACTGCCTGTCCCTGTGCTGAGTGTTCACACTGCCCTGTCCCTGTGCTGAGTGTTCACACTGCCCTGTCCCTGTGCTGAGTGTTCACACTGCCCTGTCCCTGTGCTGAGTGTTCACACTGACCTGTCCCTGTGCTGAGTGTTCACACTGCCCTCCCCCTGTGCTGAGTGTTCACACTGCCCTGTCCCTGTGCTGAGTGTTCACACTGCCCTGTCCCTGTGCTGAGTGTTCACACTGCCCTGTCCCTGTGCTGAGTGTTCACACTGCCCTGTCCCTGTGCTGAGTGTTCACACTGCCCTGTCCCTGTGCTGAGTGTTCACACTGCCCTGTCCCTGTGCTGAGTGTTCACACTGCCCTGTCCCTGTGCTGAGTGTTCACACTGCCCTGTCCCTGTGCTGAGTGTTCACACTGCCCTGTCCCTGTGCTGAGTGTTCACACTGCCCTGTCCCTGTGCTGAGTGTTCACACTGCCCTGTCCCTGTGCTGAGTGTTCACACTGCCCTGTCCCTGTGCTGAGTGTTCACACTGCCCTGTCCCTGTGCTGAGTGTTCACACTGCCCTGTCCCTGTGCTGAGTGTTCACACTGCCCTGTCCCTGTGCTGAGTGTTCACACTGCCCTGTCCCTGTGCTGAGTGTTCACACTGCCCTGTCCCTGTGCTGAGTGTTCACACTGCCCTCCCCTGTGCTGAGTGTTCACACTGCCCTGTCCCTGTGCTGAGTGTTCACACTGCCCTGTCCCTGTGCTGAGTGTTCACACTGCCCTGTCCCTGTGCTGAGTGTTCACACTGCCCTCTCCCTGTGCTGAGTGTTCACACTGCCCTGTCCCTGTGCTGAGTGTTCACACTGCCCTGTCCCTGTGCTGAGTGTTCACACTGCCCTGTCCCTGTGCTGAGTGTTCACACTGCCCTGTCCCTGTGCTGAGTGTTCACACTGCCCTGTCCCTGTGCTGAGTGTTCACACTGCCCTGTCCCTGTGCTGAGTGTTCACACTGCCCTTCCCCTGTGCTGAGTGTTCACACTGCCCTGTCCCTGTGCTGAGTGTTCACACTGCCCTGTCCCTGTGCTGAGTGTTCACACTGCCCTGTCCCTGTGCTGAGTGTTCACACTGCCCTGTCCCTGTGCTGAGTGTTCACACTGCCCTGTCCCTGTGCTGAGTGTTCACACTGCCCTCCCCTGTGCTGAGTGTTCACACTGCCCTGTCCCTGTGCTGAGTGTTCACACTGCCCTGTCCCTGTGCTGAGTGTTCACACTGCCCTGTCCCTGTCGTGAGTGTTCACACTGCCCTGTCCCTGTGCTGAGTGTTCACACTGCCTGTCCCTGTGCTGAGTGTTCACACTGCCCTTTCCCTGTGCTGAGTGTTCACACTGCCCTGTCCCTGTGCTGAGTGTTCACACTGCCCTGTCCCTGTGCTGAGTGTTCACACTGCCCTGTCCCTGTGCTGAGTGTTCACACTGCCCTGTCCCTGTGCTGAGTGTTCACACTGCCCTGTCCCTGTGCTGAGTGTTCACACTGCCCTCCCCCTGTGCTGAGTGTTCACACTGCCCTGTCCCTGTGCTGAGTGTTCACACTGCCCTCCCCCTGTGCTGAGTGTTCACACTGCCCTGTCCCTGTGCTGAGTGTTCACACTGCCCTGTCCCTGTGCTGAGTGTTCACACTGCCCTGTCCCTGTGCTGAGTGTTCACACTGACCTGTCCCTGTGCTGAGTGTTCACACTGCCCTGTCCCTGTGCTGAGTGTTCACACTGCCCTGTCCCTGTGCTGAGTGTTCACACTGCCCTGTCCCTGTGCTGAGTGTTCACACTGCCCTGTCCCTGTGCTGAGTGTTCACACTGCCCTGTCCCTGTGCTGAGTGTTCACACTGCCCTGTCCCTGTGCTGAGTGTTCACACTGCCCTGTCCCTGTGCTGAGTGTTCACACTGCCCTGTCCCTGTGCTGAGTGTTCACACTGCCCTGTCCCTGTGCTGAGTGTTCACACTGCCCTGTCCCTGTGCTGAGTGTTCACACTGCCCTGTCCCTGTGCTGAGTGTTCACACTGCCCTGTCCTGTGCTGAGTGTTCACACTGCCCGTCCCCTGTGCTGAGTGTTCACACTGCCCTGTCCCTGTGCTGAGTGTTCACACTGCCCTGTCCCTGTGCTGAGTGTTCACACTGCCCTGTCCCTGTGCTGAGTGTTCACACTGCCCTGTCCCTGTGCTGAGTGTTCACACTGCCCTGTCCCTGTGCTGAGTGTTCACACTGCCCTGTCGCTGTGCTGAGTGTTCACACTGCCCTGTCCCTGAGCTGAGTGTTCACACAGCCCTGTCCCTGTTCTGAGTGTTCACACTGCCCTGTCCCTGAGCTGAATGTTCACACTGCCCTCCCCCTGTGCTGAGTGTTCACACTGCCCACCCCCTGTGCTGAGTGTTCACACTGCCCTGTCCCTGTTCTGAGTGTTCACACTGCCCTGTCCCTGAGCTGAATGTTCACACTGCCCTCCCCCTGTGCTGAGTGTTCACACTGCCCACCCCCTGTGCTGAGTGTTCACACTGCCATGTCTCTGTGCTAAGTGTTCACACTGCCCTGTCCCTGTGCTGAGTGTTCACACTGCCCTGTCCCTCTGCTGAGTGTTCACCCTCCCCTCCCCCTGTGCTGAGTGTTCACACTGCCCTGTCCATGTGCTGAGTGTTCACATTGCCCTGTCCCTGTGCTGATAGTTCACACTCCCCTGTCCCTGTGCTGAGTGTTCACACTGCCCTGTCGCTGTGCTGAGTGTTCACACTGCCCTGTCCCTGTCCTGAGTGTTCACACTGCCCTCCCCCTGTGCTGAGTGTTCACACTGCCCTGTCCCTGTGCTGAGTGTTCACACTGCCCTGTCCCTGTGCTGAGTGTTCACACTGCCCTGTCCCTGTGCTGAGTGTTCACACTGCCGTCCCCCTGTGCTGATTGTTCACACTGCCCTGTCCTTGTGCTGAGTGTTCACACTGCCTTTTCCCTGTGCTGAATGTTCACACTGCCCTGTCCCTGTGCTGAGTGTTCACACTGCCCTGTCCCTCTGCTGAGTGTTCACCCTCCCCTCCCCCTCTGCTGAGTGTTCACACTGCCCTGTCCCTGTTCTGAGTGTTCACACTGCCTGTCCCTGTGCTGAGTGTTCACACTGGCCTGTCCCTGTGCTGAGTGTTCACACTGCCCTGTCCCTGTTCTGAGTGTTCACACTGCCCTGTCCCTGCAGTGAGAGTTCACACTTACCCTGTACCTGTGCTGAGTGTTCACACTGCCCTCCCCCTGTGCTGAGTGTTCACACTGCCCTGTCCCTGTGCTGAGTGTTCACACTGCCCTGTCCCTGTGCTGAGTGTTCACACTGCCCTGTCCCTGTGCTGAGTGTTCACACTGCCCTGTCCCTGTGCTGAGTGTTCACACTGCCCTGTCCCTGTGCTGAGTGTTCACACTGCCCTGTCCCTGTGCTGAGTGTTCACACTGCCCTGTCCCTGTGCTGAGTGTTCACACTGCCCTGTCCCTGTGCTGAGTGTTCACACTGCCCTGTCTCTGTGCTGAGTGTTCACACTGCCCTGGCCCTGTGCTGAGTGTTCACACTGCCCTCTCCCTGTGCTGAGTGTTCACACAGCCCTGACCCTGTGCTGAGTGTTCACACTGCCCTGTCCCTGTGCTGAGTGTTCACACTGCCCTCCCCTGTGCTGAGTGTTCACACTGCCCTGTCCCTGTGCTGAGTGTTCACACTGCCCTGTCCCTGTGCTGAGTGTTCACACTGCCCTGTCCCTGTGCTGAGTGTTCACACTGCCCTGTCCCTGTGCTGAGTGTTCACACTGCCCTGTCCCTGTGCTGAGTGTTCACACTGCCCTCCCCCTGTGCTGAGTGTTCACACTGCCCTGTCCCTGTGCTGAGTGTTCACACTGCCCTGTCCCTGTGCTGAGTGTTCACACTGCCCTGTCACTGTGCTGAGTGTTCACACTGCCCTGTCCCTGTGCTGAGTGTTCACACTGCCTTGTCCCTGTGCTGAGTGTTCACACTGCCCTTTCCCTGTGCTGAGTGTTCACACTGCCCTGTCCCTGTGCTGAGTGTTCACACTGCCCTGTCCCTGTGCTGAGTGTTCACACTGCCCTGTCCCTGTGCTGAGTGTTCACACTGCCCTGTCGCTGTGCTGAGTGTTCACACTGCCCTGTCCCTGTGCTGAGTGTTCACACTGCCCTCCCCCTGTGCTGAGTGTTCACACTGCCCTGTCCCTGTGCTGAGTGTTCACACTGCCCTGTCCCTGTGCTGAGTGTTCACACTGCCCTGTCCCTGTGCTGAGTGTTCACACTGCCCTGTCCCTGTGCTGAGTGTTCACACTGCCTGTCCCTGTGCTGAGTGTTCACACTGCCCTGTCCCTGTGCTGAGTGTTCACACTGCCCTGTCCCTGTGCTGAGTGTTCACACTGCCCTATCCCTGTGCTGAGTGTTCACACTGCCCTGTCTCTGTGCTGAGTGTTCACACTGCCCTGTCCCTGTGCTGAGTGTTCACACTGCCCTCCCCTGTGCTGAGTGTTCACACTGCCCTGTCCCTGTGCTGAGTGTTCACACTGCCCTCCCCTGTGCTGAGTGTTCACACTGCCCTGTCCCTGTGCTGAGTGTTCACACTGCCCTGTCCCTGTGCTGAGTGTTCACACTGCCCTGTCCCTGTGCTGAGTGTTCACACTGCCCTGTCCTGTGCTGAGTGTTCACACTGCCCTGTCCCTGTGCTGAGTGTTCACACTGCCCTGTCCCTGTGCTGAGTGTTCACACTGCCCTGTCCCTGTGCTGAGTGTTCACACTGCCCTGTCCCTGTGCTGAGTGTTCACACTGCCCTGTCCCTGTGCTGAGTGTTCACACTGCCCTGTCCCTGTGCTGAGTGTTCACACTGCCCTGTCCCTGTGCTGAGTGTTCACACTGCCCTGTCCCTCTGCTGAGTGTTCACACTGCCCTGTCCCTGTGCTGAGTGTTCACACTGCCCTGTCCCTGTGCTGAGTGTTCACACTGCCCTTTCCCTGTGCTGAGTGTTCACACTGCCCTGTCGCTGTCATTAATGTTCACACTGCCGTCCCCCTGTGATGAGTGTTCACACTGCCCTGTCCCTGTGCTGAGTGTTCACACTGCCCCGTCCCTGTGCTGAGTGTTCACACTGCCCTATCGCTGTGCTGAGTGTTCACACTGCCCTGTCCCTGTGCTGAGTGTTCACACTGCCCTGTCGCTGTGCTGAGTGTTCACACTGCCCTGTCCCTGTGCTGAGTGTTCACACTGCCCTGTCCCTGTTCTGAGTGTTCACACTGCCCTGTCCCTGAGCTGAATGTTCACACTGCCCTCCCCCTGTGCTGAGTGTTCACACTGCCCACCCCCTGTGCTGAGTGTTCACTCTGCCCTGTCCCTGTTCTGAGTGTTCACACTGCCCTGTCCCTGAGCTGAATGTTCACACTGCCCTCCCCCTGTGCTGAGTGTTCACACTGCCCACCCCCTGTGCTGAGTGTTCACACTGCCATGTCTCTGTGCTGAGTGTTCACACTGCCCTGTCCCTGTGCTGAGTGTTCACACTGCCCTGTCCCTGTGCTGAGTGTTCACCCTCCCCTCCCCTGTGCTGAGTGTTCACACTGCCCTGTCCATGTGCTGAGTGTTCACATTGCCCTGTCCCTGTGCTGATAGTTCACACTCCCCTGTCCCTGTGCTGAGTGTTCACACTGCCCTGTCGCTGTGCTGAGTGTTCACACTGCCCTGTCCCTGTCCTGAGTGTTCACACTGCCCTCCCCCTGTGCTGAGTGTTCACACTGCCCTGTCCCTGTGCTGAGTGTTCACACTGCCCTGTCCCTGTGCTGAGTGTTCACACTGCCCTGTCCCTGTGCTGAGTGTTCACACTGCCGTCCCCCTGTGCTGATTGTTCACACTGCCCTGTCCTTGTGCTGAGTGTTCACACTGCCTTTTCCCTGTGCTGAATGTTCACACTGCCCTGTCCCTGTGCTGAGTGTTCACACTGCCCTGTCCCTGTTCTGAGTGTTCACACTGCCTGTTCCCTGTGCTGAGTGTTCACACTGGCCTGTCCCTGTGCTGAGTGTTCACACTGCCCTGTCCCTGTTCTGAGTGTTCACACTGCCCTGTCCCTGCAGTGAGAGTTCACACTTACCCTGTACCTGTGCTGAGTGTTCACACTGCCCTCCCCCTGTGCTGAGTGTTCACACTGCCCTGTCCCTGTGCTGAGTGTTCACACTGCCCTGTCCCTGTGCTGAGTGTTCACACTGCCCTGTCCCTGTGCTGAGTGTTTACACTGCCCTGTCCCTGTGCTGAGTGTTCACACTGCACTGTCCCTATGCTGAGTGTTCTCACTGCCCTGTCTCTGTGCTGAGTGTTCACACTGCCCAGTCCCTGTGCTGAGTGTTCACACTGCCCTGTCCCTGTGCTGAGTGTTCACACTGCCCTGTCTCTGTGCTGAGAGTTCACGCTGCCCTGGCCCTGTGCTGAGTGTTCACACTGCCCTCTCCCTGTGCTGAGTGTTCACACAGCCCTGTCTCTGTGCTGAGTGTTCACACTGCCCTGTCTCTGTGCTGAGTGTTCACACTGCCCTGTCCCTGTGCTGAGTGTTCACACTGCCATGTCTCTGTGCTGAGTGTTCACACTGCCCTGTCCCTGTGCTGAGTGTTCACACTGCCCTGTCCCTGTGCTGAGTGTTCACCCTCCCCTCCCCATGTGCTGAGTGTTCACACTGCCCTGTCCCTGTGCTGAGTGTTCACATTGCCCTGTCCCTGTGCTGATAGTTCACACTGCCCTGTCCCTGTGCTGAGTGTTCACACTGCCCTGTCGCTGTGCTGAGTGTTCACACTGCCCTGTCCCTGTCCTGAGTGTTCACACTGCCCTCCCCCTGTGCTGAGTGTTCACACTGCCCTGTCCCTGTGCTGCGTGTTCACACTGCCCTGTCCCTGTTCTGAGTGTTCACACTGCCCTGTCACTGTCGTGAGTGTTCACACTGCCCTGTCCCTGTGCTGAGTGTAAGGGATTCTCCCTGACCCTGCGTGTCTCGTAGCCTGTGAGATTCACGCGGCTCTGTGCAGCCTGTATGTCAGTGCGGGTCTAGGCCTGGTCTCCAGCCAGTCTGGGAACACTAGACACACCTGTGAGTGGTTCGAATCACTCTCCCTTACGGTTCTAGACACTGGACTTAGATGCGAGAGCAGTAATGGAGATAAAACTCATGTAGACTCGGTTTGAACGGTACGAAATGGAAAATCTTTATTGCATGATACTTAAAATTATGAAATACATGTCATACGCACAGATCAATGACAGTACAATCTTACAAACGGTTATAATCAAACTTAGGGAAACGAGGAACGAACGGCACAACGTAAATAGGGCACACATTACAAATATCCTTAATCTTTAAACCCTCCCCTATCAATATCTATCCTAAACTAGCTTCGTAGGATCTCGAGACTCATGCTCACCACTCGTAATAACTCGGAGAAAATCCCGAATAGCTGATCGGATGTTTTTCACCGCAGCACCCACGTGTTGGTCAGGAGATCTCCTGGTCCCACTTGTTTACTGCTTCTGCTGCTCGGCTAGTAGGCTGGACCGTCCGCTGTAGTGAAGACCTCTGTTGGTGGCTTCAAAGTTTAATCGTGGAGCACCGTTGTCAATATCACTGATACGATGTGTTTGCACAGTCCAGTTATCATTGATGCAATATGTTTTGTTAAAGTAAGAAAACTTCCTGTCGAGAAGACTTGGCTGATCGACCTACAGGCGCGGTCGGGATTTACTGACCGTGGCGATGGATATGGTCTTCTTCTCTTCTCCTCTCATCTCATCTCATCTCGGGCCTTTGGTTCCGCTGCCAGTTACCAACATAGGTCTTCGTTACGCGACACGAGGTAGATCCGAACGGATCAGAAAGTTCAACAGTCTTTTACACAGGAGCAGCCACGAGGTTACGAATCGACCGGATAAAACACAGGAGCAGCACGATGATAACAGCAGCAAGCGAGCAAGAGGCAAGAGTCAAGAGAGCGAATGGACGGTTTTGGGCCTGCAATTATAGTGCACAATTCTTCCGTTTCCCGCCCAACTATAATGTCCATTCTTTTGTTTAAGGTTTGGCGCCCAAATGTCTGTATGGGTGATCTCCGTCTTAATGGGTTTCGGGGCTACTCATGAATGTTTGAGTACCTGTTAATACTTCTCCATTGTTAAATCGGTCGGTGTTCTCCCTGGAGGGGTTTGGGGCTTCCAAGTGTCCTGTATAACTACCTGCTAACGGCTCTCTCATCGTAGAGTCGTTGGGAGTTTACATATTAATGTCCTTTGGATGGGCCCTTGAGTACTCGGTACAATGGCTTTCCTTTGTACCTGGGAGACCGATTCCAGTATCTATGTTTATACTGCAAACCCATAATGTCTCGTGTATTATCTTCACTGTGCTGAATCGTTATCGATCTTGCAAAAATGTTTAATGGAACGCCATCTTGTCTGCCTGTTGAAAAGTCTAGAATGTTCTGTCACGAGGTGCGGCGGCCATTTTACAGGCTGCTTGTGTCCAATTTAAACCTGACAGCATTCTGCTGAAATAAAAGCTGTTTGAACGAAACTTTGTGTTTTCTCCTTATTAATCAAATCGTGATAATTGCGAATTCTACAGTCCCTCCTGTTGATGCGAATAACTCCGCTTATCGTATCAAAAATCACAGTGGTGAGCAATCTTATCTCGATTTCACTCCGAATCCAGTAAATTAATCCCATAAATTTTAACTTAACTAGGGTCTCTGTGTCGTCCTTATTTCCCAAGAAAATCACATTTTATATCACCGTAGGCATCATTTGCCCTTAAACTTACACCACTTGTTTTCCTTCCCGGCGTAACCAGGCCGATACCTCACGCATCACCTGTATATTTGTCTTTTATTCAGGGAAAGGAAAAACAAAACCCAAAACCAAACAATCAACACCATCACCAAAATAAACAAATCCCAACTCTTAAACATGTCGAGTTTCCAACGTATTTACAATGAGTACAAACTTCCGCGGCGCACGCGGCGAGCGGGAGTGACGCCATTTTCCTATTACACGGTGCTCTCATCGTGCACGCGCACGTAACGTTCTCGCCACTCTCCCGTGTTCTCATGCTTGGTGAGGCGCTTGTCTCTTTTACAATGTATGAACAATAGGTACACTACAATAAACACTTGACAGACGACTAAAATGTGGGAGGCTATTCTGACCCATGAAGGCACTTCAATATTCGTGAACAGATTCCACCACGGTGGAACCACTATGTCCAAAATGTCTGTTCCTATCTCGACAGTTTTCTGCTCTAACGTATAAAAATGCTTTCTGTGATACCGCGACGGCTTTCAGAAGTTTGGTTAAATGCTCAGGGAGAGGGGGAATGAGGTATCCAAAATGCGCGACAAATCGCTGCAAGTCGGTGAAATTCTCTTTTACTGTGAGATGAACAGTGGATGGTTCAGGGATTGGGATAATTCGCTGTTGTGCTACTTGAACTTCAGCCCTGGGTTTAAAACAGAAACTGCTGTCACTCACCGGACACCGGCTACGGTTTCCATGCTGGTAGTGTTGCGCTGCAGTGGTAACACAATATGTTCCACCCCCGATGTATGCTACCTGCGGAGGCACATGATCTTGTGCCATTGCCTCCATGGTGCAATTCATGGACTTGGCGCCAGCCGTTCTGAACCCGCACTGTGGTGTTAAAAAGGCATTCAAGTGCTGGGGGCACAGTATTATGTGTGCTCCCCTGCCACGACAACCAGAGAGATCTGTACCTGTCATCGTTTGCTCCCAGCGGATGACGTAAGGTGGAACCGCTGCATAACGAATGTGGGCTCCCCCCTGAATGACACCAATGTTCTCTACCCGATACACCGGGGCGGGCTTTGCTGTGTTGCCCAAAACCGGCATGCGTAATACTATTCCCATAATAGTATGGTTTGAACGTCCGCAGTCCACGGGGACTGGGTAAGCTTCTGAAGCTAGCCTGAGCTGGCACGGACTTAATGCGTTCTGAAAAGGGTGGAGCGCCCGCAGGTGTTTGTTACTTATCCAGGACGGAACCAAACCTTGTTTTAAATCCTCCAAATTACTGCGGCCCTCGCCCAGTAACCACGCCCCGTAAAGCACGCACACCTCGTTCTGCGCAGCTTGATCGGATGCATTCCGATCTTCCCTGATCAGGGCATTTACCGTACGCGCATGTTTCTCCAGCTCTGCTATAATTTCCTTTAAATGGAGAGTCATGGCTTGGTCCTCGTGTAGACCTGACCCTACCACTTTATTCTCATCTGTTAGAATGTCTTTTAACTGTGTTTTTAAACCATTAATCTGGGTCTGCAGCTCCACACTGTCTAGAGCGTTGACCACAGATGTCCCTGTGTTAAAAGCAGTGAACGCATCGTTCACCAAACCCCTTCTTTGCCTCCCTACTTGATCCAAAGCTTCCTGCGGTGCGGTGTATAAACTTGTCTTATCAATTTCTGCAAAATCAAACTCGTAAAATTGTCTGAACATCTTGGTCAACAGGACCTGATACAACTGTTCCGTCTTTTTGGGGCACCACTCTGGTAACCGTACCTCAGTGAGATTTAAAATCACCGAGGCCACCGCGTAATGTACCCCCTGAAATAGTATCTGGTCTGTGGGGACCAGTACCAAACCGTTCCCGGGTCCCTTACTAGTTTTAGGGCACCCTTCTTCCTCAGCTACAACCACCGGAATCGTGGGCGGGGCTTTGCGTGGGCGCGTAATGAGTTCAGTGGCATTTACTGGGATCGGGGAGAATGGGGCTCCGCACCCCCTGGTGCTCGCATCCCACCTCATCCCCTGTCCGTTATCCTGCCACTGATTAATAAAAATATGGAGATGCCTTTGGGGCAAACGTACTTTGACCCCCACATACAAACATAAATCCCCTCATCCGGTTCCCACCATTTGTCCCAACAGACTTTCACTTGTCCGTCTGTCCCCGTAATTGTCCGATGGGTATTATTACCCAGTCGCTCCCACTCGACCGAAGAGTTCCTCATAGTTTTGCTCAGCTTTCGCAGCCACCACCATCGGCTCAATGGGACATCCCCACTACAGGTCAAACAAATCCGTTTGCCGACGGTGACGCTGATCCTGGGTGCGATGATCCGTACTTTGGGGCACATTAAAGAAGTCTCTTTGTAGGCGAACCCCGATGTGCTGGAATACTCCGTTGAGTTCGTTCCCAGCCATCCTGGCCACCTTCCCTTGTGGAAATAGGTGCTGGTCCCTCTGCCTTCCGTCTCCGGTCCCATCCACCGCGATGGGGGCCGTGTCCCCGGAACATCCAAACACCACGACATCCTTGGTGTGGCCTCGATAGGCCAATCCACATCCGATTGCCACGAGCAATACTAGAAGTCGTTCCATCCTTCCTTGGTTCCTGTGATCAGATAGAATGAGGTAGCCAGCCTCGCAAAAAGTCTCTGGCTTTTGTGAAGGGTGAGCGGGTCCCCTGACCTCGCCTCACGTAAACTTCAACGTTTGCTGAATAGACTTCCTCTAAACCTAGCCTTAAAACTCCCATCATTTTATCGTTTTCTGTAAAAACACTACAAACTTAGCCTTAACTAAAACTTAAAACTTAACCTTGAACTAAAACTTAAACTTAACCTTGAACTTAAACTTAAAACCTTAAACTAATAACTTTACAGTGCCGCCCGTTCTCAGGGCGGCCCCTTTAAATTCTGAGAAGGCTGCTGCGAGCTCTTCCCGACGGTGGGAGGGCACTGACCCTTCCCTCTGATCTGCCGCAGCCTGTTGCTGCGCTGACCCTTTCCTCTGATCTGCCGCAGCCTGTTACTGCTGCGATGTGGCCTGTCTCTACCCGGGTTATCTTAACCTGAATTTTACGCCTTGGGGCAGTCTGGGGACATGACCACATCCTCCTGGGCTGGGGTTCTCTACTTGACCTACGGGGAGTTGCTATGGGCGGGGGTTCCGTGACGGACGGACCGGGTTCCGAGACCTCCAACGGGATGACCTGGGGTTCCATCACAGTCGCCGGCTCCGCCTCCGCTGACTCCGCCTCCCTAACCTCGGGGCTGGCAGTTCGTGGCTCCGCCCTGCTCGGCCCAGCAGGCGGCCCTTCACTCGTGATCTCTGCCTCCCCTGAGGACTGGACGTTCAAAGCGGGCGGCCACACCTCTGGGAACCACATTGGTACTCTCTGTGCTCCTATAGCGGCTGGCCCTGCCTCCTCTAGCTCCTCCCTCCTGTTGTCGGGACCTGCAGCTTGTGTGTCCACCCCGTGTGGATCTCTACCTATCGGCCCCAATCCTCCCAGACCGTTCCTCAGGAACCACCCGTCATCATCACTATGCTCATCTGCACTATCCTCATCTGACCAGGGTACCCTGGGTTCTTCGTCATCTAACCCCCAACTCCAGAAAAACGCTGCATGATCGTCCGGGATGTCCCTTCCCCTGATGCAAGCTGCTACGCCTGCCTGTGTGCCTTGTGGTCCTACCTGGGGCTGTGTTTTCCCATTGGCGGGATTTACCCCTGTAGTTTTCCCCTGCGCACCCGGCTGGTACAGTTTACATTGGTTTATGTGGAACCACTTAGTGCGCCGAGGCACTTTTACGGCGTAAACCATGGGACTCGCCTTGTCTACAATGTTGTAGGGTCCCATATACAGTGGTTCCAGACTCCCTACTCTGGCGTAGTTTCTGACCATGACCTGGTCTCCTACTTCCCACTCCCGCGTTTTGCGGGGTTCCAGCAACAAGCGATTGCCCTGATGCTGCCTTCCCATGTTCCCAGCCGCCTGCTCATAAACTTGCTTCAGGCGCTCCAAGAGAGTTTGGGCGAACTTGTCCCTGCTGATCTCTTGAAGCTGACCCTCAGTGAGCACCGGGGCTAGCACATGGGTGGGGGTTCGCATGAGCCTGCCGGTCATTACCTCGTGCGGGGAGTACCCCGTACTTTTTGACTGACTGGCCCGGACCCCCATGAGGACTAAAGGCAGAACTTCCGCCCATTTTTGGGGCGAGTTCCTAGTCTCTTTCCTCAATTTCTCCTTCAGGGTCCGGTTCATACGTTCAACAATCCCGGATGACTGGGGATTGTGTGCTACGTGCCACTTCCCTTCAATGCCCAAAAGCATGAGGGTGTTCTGCATCACCTGGCCGGTGAAATGACTCCCTTGGTCTGACTCCACAAAACGGGGGAGTCCCCACCGCGAGAACACTTCCCGGACCAAGATTTTTGCTGTACCCAGTGCCGTAGCTGTTCGACAAGGGAAGGCTTCCACCCACTTGGAAAACACATCCACCAGGACGAGGCAGTACTTATAACCTCCCTGGGTGGTGGGCAGGGGTCCTATATAGTCGATCTGTATCGACTGCCATGGTCCCTCTACCCTTCTTACGTGTCCCATGGGCACCTTCCTTTTCTGGGGGTCTGGGTTGTTTGCAGCGCACACAAGACAGTTAGCGCAGAACTCGCGGACTTGTTCCCTGAGCCCTGGCCACCATCCCGCTTGCTCTACCCGTTGCCAGGTAACCTCGGGCCCGGGGTGCCCTGCCCCTGGTCCCTCGTGAGCCAACTGGAGGAATTCCCTCCTGTGCTGCTGCGGCACAACCCACTGCTCCCCGCGGAACAGCATGCCTTCCTTAACTGAGAGGGTTGCCGTACTGTACGGACCTTCTACCTGCCTCCCCTCAGCAATCGTTTTTAGGACTGCTTTTAGGGCGGGATCCTGGGCTTGGACGGTCTTAAGGTCTAGGGGCAATGCTACCCTGGTGTTCCCGGTATTCCCGTCCCCGCCTCGGACCGCTGCTATGGGTCCGGTCCTATAGGGGTTCCAGAAAGTGCCGTCGCGGGCACCCTCCCTGGCTAGCGCATCCGCCTGCCGGTTGCCCTCCCCACGGGGCTCTGTGGAGGAGTGAGCTTTCACCTTATGGATGAAAATCTCCCCTTCCTCCCCTACTGCTGCTGCTAAGATCTTTTCCAGCAAGGGCTTCACCGTTAAAGGTCGCCCGTCCGCGGAGGTGTATCCGCGGCGGGACCAAATGGCCAGGTATTCCGTACACGAATTGCAGGTGAACATACTGTCCGAGCAAATCGTGTATGGGGTTGGGAAAATGTCTGGGTGGGTCACCACGTACACCACGGCAGACAGCTCAGCCTGCTGCGCGCTCATGGTGCTAGGGAGCTTGATCGCCAGGGCAAGGTCTGCCGCAGGGTCATAAACTCCACACCCTGTGAGTCGCTCGCCAGCAGACACTGTGCTAGACCCATCAACATAAATCTCGCGCCCAGTGGGATGTATCCCGGCCCGTAAACCTATGTTGACGTCCCACACCCCTTCCACCGAACACCGGTGGGCTGTACCGGGGTATACCAAATTGGCCGCAAGCCTGGGCTCGCAAAGACCTTTTACTCTAAGATCCAACTGGGAGAGAAGAAGGGTCCAACGCGCAATGCGTGCGCTGCTTACGGTCCCGTCTTTAATCCTCCCATCCAGAAGCATCTTAGTTGGTGTGTGATGTGTGAGGAGAGTGATGGGAGAGAGCCCTGTGAAGATCGCTGATCTTTTCACAGCCCAATGCGTGGCTAAAAGGTGCCTTTCGCAATTGGAAAAACTTCTCTCCACATCCGTTAATACCCTGGATGAATAGACAACCGGCCTCAGCTTGCCGTGACGCTCTTGGAGCAGCACGGCGCTTAAGCTGTCTCCGCTGGCAGCTACCTCCAGGAAAAACTCCTTCCCCCCATCTATGGCCCCTAAGGCTGGCGCGGTCTGCAGATCCCTTTTTAACTTCTCGAAGGCTGCTTGGCAGCCCTCGTCCCAAAGCCACTCCACCCCCTTATGGAGGAGTCGGAGGAGCGGCGCCGCTGTGGCCGCATAATCTTCGATAAAATCCCTGCAGTAACCGGTCAGTCCCAAGAAGGACCTCACACCCCTTACGTTGTTGGGAATCGGTAATTCTTGCACCGACTCCCTCCTTGCTTTGTCTATGGCTCTTTCCCCAGCGCGTAGGGTCAGTCCCAGGAATTTTACTTCCTGCTGACCGATACGTGCTTTCTTTGGGTTTACTTTAAAACCCTTTCTCGCTAACAGCTCCAATAACTCGTCCAGTAGTGGTCCGTGCTCCTCCCTTGAGTCCGTAAATAGGAGCAAATCATCCACATACTGTACTATCTGATTGGGCTGACTAAACTCCTTTAAACTTCCTGCCATACACTGGTGAAAAATACTGGGGCTATTGTGGAAACCCTGTGGCAAACAGTTCCACGTGTACTGTTGCCCTTTAAACGTAAAGGCAAACTTGTACTGGTCCTCTCGCCGCAGCGGGATGGACCAAAAACCGTTCGAGATATCCAGCACCGTGAACGTGGTCGCGGACGCTGGGATGCTCCCTATTAGGTCAGCAACTGCTGCTACTGTGGGCGCGCAGGCGGGAATGTTACTGTTAAGGACTCTGTAGTCCACCGTGGCTCTCCACGAATTATCCGGCTTCCTAACCGGCCATAATGGGGAGTTCACGTGTGTGGCTATCGGCCTCAACACGCCCTGCTGCACCAAGGAAGACATTGCTGCCTCCATATCGGGTTCTGCTTCTTTGGGGAAGTTATACTGCTTTTGGGGTCGGGTCATGGGGTCCCCATCTACGCTGACCTCAAACCCGACCACCCTCCCACAATCGTGCTTGTGGGTTGCAAACGCGTGCATATTATCTGACACGTACGTTTGCATGTCCGTTGGGACATCTGCGACCATAAGCCTGAGGTCGTAGCCTCCGGATGGCTGTACGGTACACAGGACCCCTGTTTCTTCCTCCCCTTGAATCACCATTACCTCGCCTTTTTCACCTTTAGCCCCCCAGAGACAGTGATTTCTGAGGTCCACGAGGATCCCGTGTCCCGCTAGGAGATCGGACCCGAGAATACCTCTTCCACCCCCCTTTTGCCATGCCATCAGTATACACTTCCACTTAAGGCGAAGTGTTCCTAAACGAATGGATAGCGGGAGGGAAAACGTGCCAGCCTGTTCTTTCCCTGTGAACCCTGCTAGCGTGAATGGGACCTTGGTAGATAGCGGCGAGTCAAAAGGGTCATCTGTATGGATTATGGTGCAAGAAGCTCCCGTGTCCAACAAATAACTGCCCTTCTGTTTCTCTACCTCCATCTCCACCACAGGTCGCCTCCACGCATCATAGCTGAGCGGACACAGGTAGACGGGCTGTGCTGGTTCTAGTCATGGGGCACTATTAGACGGTCCTGCGGCACCTACGGGGCCGGTTGCGACCGCCACCTGTCCACGCGCATTCAAAACCATCTTGCGCATGGCTCCTAACACTGCTTCGAGGTCGTCGGGAGAGGTGGGTGCCTTTGCTTCCTTAGGCGGGACAGGCGCCTGGGCTCGGACCGCGGGATTTTTATCCTTGGAATCCTTCCAAGGGTTCCTGCAGTGCTTGCGCCAGTGCCCTGTCTTCCCACACCCGTAACAGGCATTACTTGCCTGTGGGGCGCGATTACCCTCCTGATGCCACTCTCTTTGAGCCGGGGCTGCGGGTCGTACCTCATGTACTCTTCCCTTAAAGGGACGTGTCGTCATACCCCTTATGTTACGGTAACCTAACGTGAGTCGATTCAAGACCGACTCTTCCGTAAGGTTGAGGTCATTGGGATCGAACCAGGCTTTTGCCTGCTCTCTAACGGCTGGTAAACTGTTGGCTATTATGCACCTAAGCCAATGAATTAAAGCGGCGCCTTCCACATCTTCGCGCTCGGGCGCACCTAGACAGCTGCGCTCATATACTGGCCACAGCCTGTCGGCAAAAACCTTCGGGGGTTCTCCCTCCATCTGCACTGTCTGTCCCACTCTAGCAAACGGACCTCCGTCGTTCGCTCCCACTACTTCTAGGACCTCATTTTTCAATTCCTCATAACTTTTGTTTCCCCTCTTGCTCTCGCCTGAGAGGCACTGAAGGACCGAGCTGTCTAACGAGAACAGCAGCATTTTTGCTGTCTCCCCATCATCGCAGCCGTTAATGGCTGCGGCTTGCTCAACTTCCCTGAAATGTACGGAAGGGTCGTCTATCTCGGTCAGCTTCCTTACGTGGTTTATCATGGCTCTCAGCTGATGTGAACTGTGAGGCAACACCAGCTGTCCGAGGAGATCCCCCGGTTCTTCCCCACCGTTTCTGCTCGGGCCCCTTTTAATACCCGTTACTGGATACAACGATCCCTTTTCTACTCCTTTTCAATGGGCTCTTTTGTTTCTTCCGTTGCTTCCTCCCTAACCCAGGTTTCTGAATAGCTGGGTGGCGCGGAGGCCGCAGTGGCTACTACTTCTTCTGCTTTACTTGGTGGGGAATTTCTAAATCTCTCATTTACTAGCGGCTGGCGCGCCGACGGATTAATAAGGCACACCATGCCGTTCGCATTATTCACGGCCTTTTTGAGGCTCTCTATCTCCTTTTGGCAGGCGCTATGGTCGGCTCCCTGAAACTTATCCTCAAGGGCCAACTTATACGCCGACCTAACCCCCATTAAGCTCTCTTCTTGAGTTCTTATCTGGGCAGCTTGGCGGTTACATCTTTCCTTCATCCTACTCTCGTTCAATTTTGCTTCAGTGATCTGGCACTCGAGATACTCTACCCTTGTTTTAAGGTAACTGGAGACTTCCTGGCTTTCCTGGCGTAACTCATTTAAACTCTTAATGAGCACCTCCCCTCCAGAAACCTTCTCCTCCATTTCCTCCTCTAAATGCTTGATTCGAGCTGTTAGCGCTGTATTGGTCTGGTTTGAAATCTGAACCTGCCTTTTGTAGCACATAAGCCAGACTGCTTTCTCAACTGCCTTTTTATGCTCCTTACTATCAGTCCACCTTTCAGCTGCCTCTAGTGGGCTCTTATCCGCTAACAATTCGCTTATCCACTTTTTAGTTAGATTAACCTTTCCAAACACGTAATCCGCTATCTTTTCCTGCATAACATTTCGTACAGTCATTCCAAAATCTAACACACTACCCTCTCGCTGCCAGTGTCCTGCCGCGGTCGCCATTTTCTGTAAGGGATTCTCCCTGACCCTGCGTGTCTCGTAGCCTGTGAGATTCACGCGGCTCTGTGCAGCCTGTATGTCAGTGCGGGTCTAGGCCTGGTCTCCAGCCAGTCTGGGAACACTAGACACACCTGTGAGTGGTTCGAATCACTCTCCCTTACGGTTCTAGACACTGGACTTAGATGCGAGAGCAGTAATGGAGATAAAACTCATGTAGACTTGGTTTGAATGGTACGAAATGGAAAATCTTTATTGCATGATACTTAAAATTATGAAATACATGTCATACGCACAGATTAATGACAGTACAATCTTACAAACGGTTATAATCAAACTTAGGGAAACGAGGAACGAACGGCACAACGTAAATAGGGCACACATTACAAATATCCTTAATCTTTAAACCCTCCCCTATCAATATCTATCCTAAACTAGCTTCGTAGGATCTCGAGACTCATGCTCACCACTCGTAATAACTCGGAGAAAATCCCGAATAGCTGATCGGATGTTTTTCACCGCAGCACCCACGTGTTGGTCAGGAGATCTCCTGGTCCCACTTGTTTACTGCTTCTGCTGCTCGGCTAGTAGGCTGGACCGTCCGCTGTAGTGAAGACCTCTGTTGGTGGGCTTCAAAGTTTAATCTGGAGCACCGTTGTCAATATCACTGATACGATGTGTTTACACAGTCCAGTTATCATTGATGCAATATGTTTTGTTAAAGAAGAAAACTTCCTGTCGAGAAGACTTGGCTGATCGACCTACAGGCGCGGTCGGGATTTACTGACCGTGGCGATGGATATGGTCTTCTTCTCTTCTCCTCTCATCTCATCTCATCTCATCTCATCTCGGGCCTTTGGTTCCGCTGCCAGTTACCAACATAGGTCTTCGTTACGCGACACGAGGTAGATCCGAACGGATCAGAAAGTTCAACAGTCTTTTTCACAGGAGCAGCCACGAGGTTACGAATCGACCGGATAAAACACAGGAGCAATCGAGCGAACGCAGGAGCACGAACAAGAGGCAAGCAGCAAGAGAGAGAATGGACGGTTTGGGGCCTGCAATTATAGTGCAAAAATCTTCCGTTTCCCGCCCAACTATAATGTCCATTCTTTTGTTTTAAGGTTTGGCGCCCAAATGTCTTGTGTGGGTGATCTCCGTCCTTAATGGGTTTCGGGGCTACTCATGAATGTTTGAGTACCTGTTAATACTTCTCCCATTGTTAAATCGGTCGGTGTTCTCCCTGGAGGGGTTTGGGGCTTCCAAGTGTCCTGTATAACTACCTGCTAACGGCTCTCTCATCGTAGAGTCGTTGGGATTTTACATATTAATGTCCTTTGGATGGGCCCTTGAGTACTCGGTACAATGGCTTTCCTTTGTACCTGGGAGACCGATTCCAGTATCTATGTTTATACTGCAAACCCATAATGTCTCGTGTATTATCTTCACTGTGCTGAATCGTTATCGATCTTGCCCAAATGTTTAATGGAACGCCATCTTGTCTGCCTGTTGAAAAGTCTAGAATGTTCTGTCACGAGGTGCGGCGGCCATTTTACAGGCTGCTTGTGTCCAATTTAAACCTGCCAGCATTCTGCTGAAATAAAAGCTGTTTGAACGAAACTTTGTGTTTTCTCCTCATTAATCAAATCGTGATAATTGCGAATTCTACATGAGTTTTCACAGTGCTTTGTCCCTGTGCTGAGTGTTCTCACGGCCCTTTCCCTGTGCTGAGTGTTCACACTGCCTTGTCCCTGTGCTGAGTGTTCTCACTGCCCTGTCCATGTGCTGAGTGTTCACACTGCCCTATCCCTGTGCAGAGTTTTCACACTGCCCTGTCTCTGTGCTGAGTGTTCACGCTGCCCTGTCCCTGTGCTGAGTGTTCACACTGCCCTCCCCCTGTGCTGAGTGTTCACACTGACCTGTCCCTGAGCTGAGTGTTCACACTGCCCTCCCCCTGTGCTGAGTGTTCACAGTGCCCTGTCCTTGTGCTGAGTGTTCACACTGCCTGTTCCCTGTGCTGCATGTTCACACTGCCCTGTCCCTGTGCTGAGTGTTCACACTTATCTGTCCTTGTGCTGAGTGTTCACACTGCCCTGTCCCTGTGCTTAGTGTTCACACAGCCCTGTCCTTGTGCTGAGTGTTCACACTGCCCTGTCCCTGTGCTGAGTGTTCGCACTGCCCTGTCCCTGTGCTGAGTGTTCACACTGCCCTGTCCCTGTGCTGAGTGTTCACACTTCCCTGTCCTTGTGCTGAGTGTTCACACTGCCCTGTCCCTGTGATGAGTGTTCACACTGCCCTGTCCCTCTGCTGAGTGTTCACACTGCCCTGTCCCTGTGCTGAGTGTTCACACTGCCCTGTCCCTGTGCTGAGTGTTCACACTGCCCTTTCCCTGTGATGAGTGTTCACACTGCCCTGTCGCTGTCATTAATGTTCACACTGCCGTCCCCTGTGATGAGTGTTCACACTGCCCTGTCCCTGTGCTGAGTGTTCACACTGCCCTGTCCCTGTGCTGAGTGTTCACACTGCCCCGTCCCTGTGCTGAGTGTTCACACTGCCCTGTCGCTGTGCTGAGTGTTCACACTGCCCTGTCCCTGTGCTGAGTGTTCACACTGCCCTGTCGCTGTGCTGAGTGTTCACACTGCCCTGTCCCTGTGCTGAGTGTTCACACTGCCCTGTCCCTGTTCTGAGTGTTCACACTGCCCTGTCCCTGAGCTGAATGTTCACACTGCCCTCCCCCTGTGCTGAGTGTTCACACTGCCCTCCCCTGTGCTGAGTGTTCACACTGCCCTGTCCCTGTGCTGAGTGTTCACACTGCCCTCCCCCTGTGCTGAGTGTTCACACTGCCCTGTCCTTGTGCTGAGTGTTTACACTGCCCTGTCCCTGTGCTGAGTGTTCACACTGCACTGTCCCTGTGCTGAGTGTTTACACTGCCCTGTCCCTGTGCTGAGTGTTCACACTGCCCTCTCCCTGTGCTGAGTGTTCACACAGCCCTGTCCCTGTGCTGAGTGTTCACACTGCCCTGTCTCTGTGCTGAGTGTTCACACTGCCCTGTCCCTGTGCTGAGTGTTCACACTGCCCTGTCCCTGTGCTGAGTGTTCACACTGCCCTGTCCCTGTGCTGAGTGTTCACACTGCCCTGTCCCTGTGCTGAGTGTTCACACTGCCCCTCCCCATGTGCTGAGTGTTCACACTGCCCTGTCCCTGTGCTGAGTGTTCACACTGCCCTGTCGCTGTGCTGAGTGTTCACACTGCCCTGTCCCTGTCCTGAGTGTTCACACTGCCCTCCCCCTGTGCTGAGTGTTCACACTGCCCTGTCCCTGTGCTGCGTGTTCACACTGCCCTGTCCCTGTTCTGAGTGTTCACACTGCCCTGTCACTGTCGTGAGTGTTCACACTGCCCTGTCCCTGTGCTGAGTTTTCACAGTGCTTTGTCCCTGTGCTGAGTGTTCTCACGGCCCTTTCCCTGTGCTGAGTGTTCTCACTGCCCTGTCCATGTGCTGAGTGTTCACACTGCCCTATCCCTGTGCAGAGTGTTCACACTGCCCTGTCTCTGTGCTGAGTGTTCACGCTGCCCTGTCCCTGTGCTGAGTGTTCACACAGCCCTCCCCCTGTGCTGAGTGTTCACACTGACCTGTCCCTGAGCTGAGTGTTCACACTGCCCTCCCCCTGTGCTGAGTGTTCACAGTGCCCTGTCCTTGTGCTGAGTGTTCACACTGCCTGCTCCCTGTGCTGCATGTTCACACTGCCCTGTCCCTGTGCTGAGTGTTCACACTTATCTGTCCTTGTGCTGAGTGTTCACACTGCCCTGTCCCTGTGCTTAGTGTTCACACAGCCCTGTCCTTGTGCTGAGTGTTCACACTGCCCTGTCCCTGTGCTGAGTGTTCGCACTGCCCTGTCCCTGTGCTGAGTGTTCACACTGCCCTGTCCCTGTGCTGAGTGTTCACACTTCCCTGTCCTTGTGCTGAGTGTTCACACTGCCCTGTCCCTGTGATGAGTGTTCACACTGCCCTGTCCCTGTGCTGAGTGTTCACACTGCCCTGTCGCTGTGCTGAGTGTTCACACTGCCCTGTCCCTGTGCTGAGTGTTCACACTGCCCTGTCGCTGTGCTGAGTGTTCACACTGCCCTGTCCCTGTGCTGAGTGTTCACACAGCCCTGTCCCTGTTCTGAGTGTTCACACTGCCCTGTCCCTGAGCTGAGTGTTCACACTGCCCTCCCCTGTGCTGAGTGTTCACACTGCCCAGTCCCCTGTGCTGAGTGTTCACACTGTCCTGTCCCTGTGCTGAGTGTTCACACTGCCCTCCCCCTGTGCTGAGTGTTCACACTGCCCTGTCCCTGTGCTGAGTGTTCACACTGCCCTTTCCCTGTGCTGAGTGTTCACACTGCCTGTCCCTGTGCTGAGTGTTCACACTGCCCTGTCCCTGTGCTGAGTGTTCACACTGCCCTGTCCCTGCAGTGAGTGTTCACACTGCCCTGTCCCTGTGCTGAGTGTTCACACTGCCCTCCCCCTGTGCTGAGTGTTCACACTGCCCTGTCCCTGTGCTGAGTGTTCACACTGCCCTGTCCCTGTGCTGAGTGTTCACACTGCCCTGTCCCTGTGCTGAGTGTTCACACTGCCCCCCCCCTGTGCTGAGTGTTCACACTGCCCTGTCCCTGTGCTGAGTGTTCACACTGCCCTGTCCCTGTGCTGAGTGTTCACACTGCCCTGTCCCTGTGCTGAGTGTTCACACTGCCCTGTCGCTGTGCTGAGTGTTCACACTGCACTGTCCCTGTGCTGAGTGTTCACACTGCCCTGTCCCTGTGCTGAGTGTTCACACTGCCCTCTCCCTGTGCTGAGTGTTCACACAGCCCTGTCTCTGTGCTGAGTGTTCACACTGCCCTGTCTCTGTGCTGAGTGTTCACACTGCCCTGTCCCTGTGCTGAGTGTTCACACTGCCATGTCTCTGTGCTGAGTGTTCACACTGCCCTGTCCCTGTGCTGAGTGTTCACACTGCCCTGTCCCTGTGCTGAGTGTTCACCCTGCCCTCCCCTGTGCTGAGTGTTCACACTGCCCTGTCCCTGTGCTGAGTGTTCACACTGCCCTGTCCCTGTGCTGAGTGTTCACACTGCCCTGTCCCTGTGCTGAGTGTTCACACTGCCCTCCCCCTGTGCTGAGTGTTCACACTGCCCTGTCCCTGTGCTGAGTGTTCACACTGCCCTGTCCCTGTGCTGAGTGTTCACACTGCCCTGTCCCTGTGCTGAGTGTTCACACTGCCCTGTCCCTGTGCTGAGTGTTCACACTGCCTTGTCCCTGTGCTGAGTGTTCACACTGCCCTGTCCCTGTGCTGAGTGTTCACACTGCCCTGTCCATGTGCTGAGTGTTCACACTGCCCTATCCCTGTGCTGAGTGTTCACACTGCCCTGTCTCTGTGCTGAGTGTTCACACTGCCCTGTCCCTGTGCTGAGTGTTCACACTGCCCTCCCCCTGTGCTGAGTGTTCACACTGCCCTGTCCCTGTGCTGAGTGTTCACACTGCCCTCCCCTGTGCTGAGTGTTCACACTGCCCTGTTCCTGTGCTGAGTGTTCACACTGCCCTGTCCCTGTGCTGAGTGTTCACACTGCCCTGTCCCTGTGCTGAGTGTTCACACTGCTCTGTCCTGTGCTGAGTGTTCACACTGCCCTGTCCCTGTGCTGAGTGTTCACACTGCCCTGTTCCTGTGCTGAGTGTTCACACTGCCCTGTCCCTGTGCTGAGTGTTCACACTGCCCTGTCCCTGTGCTGAGTGTTCACACTGCCCTGTCCCTGTGCTGAGTGTTCACACTGCCCTGTCCCTGTGCTGAGTGTTCACACTGCCCTGTCCCTGTGCTGAGTGTTCACACTGCCCTGTCCCTGTGCTGAGTGTTCACACTGCCCTGTCGCTGTGCTGAGTGTTCACACTGCCCTGTCCCTGTGCTGAGTGTTCACACTGCCCTGTCCCTGTGCTGAGTGTTCACACTGCCCTGTCCCTGTGCTGAGTGTTCACACTGCCCTGTCCCTGTGCTGAGTGTTCACACTGCCCTGTCCCTGTGCTGAGTGTTCACACTGCCCTCCCGCTGTGCTGAGTGTTCACACTGCCCTCCCCTGTGCTGAGTGTTCACACTGCCCTGTCCCTGTGCTGAGTGTTCACACTGCCCTCCCGCTGTGCTGAGTGTTCACACTGCCCTGTCCCTGTGCTGAGTGTTCACACTGCCTGTCCCTGTGCTGAGTGTTCACACTGCCTGTCCCTGTGCTGAGTGTTCACACTGCCCTGTCCCTGTGCTGAGTGTTCACACTGCCCTGTCCCTGTGCTGAGTGTTCACACTGCCCTGTCCCTGTGCTGAGTGTTCACACTGCCCTCCCCTGTGCTGAGTGTTCACACTGCCCTGTCCCTGTGCTGAGTGTTCACACTGCCCTGTCCCTGTGCTGAGTGTTCACACTGCCCTGTCCCTGTGCTGAGTGTTCACACTGCCCTCCCCTGTGCTGAGTGTTCACACTGCCCTGTCCCTGTGCTGAGTGTTCACACTGCCCTGTCCCTGTGCTGAGTGTTCACACTGCCCTGTCCCTGTGCTGAGTGTTCACACTGCCCTGTCCCTGTGCTGAGTGTTCACACTGCCCTGTCCCTGTGCTGAGTGTTCACACTGCCCTCCCCCTGTGCTGAGTGTTCACACTGCCCTGTCCCTGTGCTGAGTGTTCACACTGCCCTGTCCCTGTGCTGAGTGTTCACACTGCCCTGTCACTGTGCTGAGTGTTCACACTGCCCTGTCCCTGTGCTGAGTGTTCACACTGCCTTGTCCCTGTGCTGAGTGTTCACACTGCCCTTTCCCTGTGCTGAGTGTTCACACTGCCCTGTCCCTGTGCTGAGTGTTCACACTGCCCTATCCCTGTGCTGAGTGTTCACACTGCCCTGTCTCTGTGCTGAGTGTTCACACTGCCCTGTCCCTGTGCTGAGTGTTCACACTGCCCTCCCCTGTGCTGAGTGTTCACACTGACCTGTCCCTGTGCTGAGTGTTCACACTGCCCTCCCCCTGTGCTGAGTGTTCACACTGCCCTGTCCCTGTGCTGAGTGTTCACACTGCCTGTTCCCTGTGCTGAGTGTTCACACTGCCCTGTCCCTGTGCTGAGTGTTCACACTGCTCTGTCCTTGTGCTGAGTGTTCACACTGCCCTGTCCCTGTGCTGAGTGTTCACACTGCCCTGTCCCTGTGCTGAGTGTTCACACTGCCCTGTCCCTGTGCTGAGTGTTCACACTGCCCTGTCCCTGTGCTGAGTGTTCACACTGCCCTGTCCCTGTGCTGAGTGTTCACACTGCCCTGTCCCTGTGCTGAGTGTTCACACTGCCCTGTCCCTGTGCTGAGTGTTCACACTGCCCTGTCCCTGTGCTGAGTGTTCACACTGCCCTGTCGCTGTGCTGAGTGTTCACACTGCCCTGTCCCTGTGCTGAGTGTTCACACTGCCCTGTCCCTGTGCTGAGTGTTCACACTGCCCTGTCCCTGTGCTGAGTGTTCACACTGCCCTGTCCCTGTGCTGAGTGTTCACACTGCCCTGTCCCTGTGCTGAGTGTTCACACTGCCCTCCCCTGTGCTGAGTGTTCACACTGCCCTCCCCCTGTGCTGAGTGTTCACACTGCCCTGTCCCTGTGCTGAGTGTTCACACTGCCCTCCCCCTGTGCTGAGTGTTCACACTGCCCTGTCCCTGTGCTGAGTGTTCACACTGCCCTTTCCCTGTGCTGAGTGTTCACACTGCCCTGTCCCTGTGCTGAGTGTTCACACTGCCCTGTCCCTGTGCTGAGTGTTCACACTGCCCTGTCCCTGTGCTGAGTGTTCACACTGCCCTGTCCCTGTGCTGAGTGTTCACACTGCCCTCCCCTGTGCTGAGTGTTCACACTGCCCTGTCCCTGTGCTGAGTGTTCACACTGCCCTGTCCCTGTGCTGAGTGTTCACACTGCCCTGTCCCTGTGCTGAGTGTTCACACTGCCCTGTCCCTGTGCTGAGTGTTCACACTGCCCTGTCCCTGTGCTGAGTGTTCACACTGCCCTGTCCCTGTGCTGAGTGTTCACACTGCCCTGTCCCTGTGCTGAGTGTTCACACTGCCCTGTCCCTGTGCTGAGTGTTCACACTGCCCTGTCCCTGTGCTGAGTGTTCACACTGCCCTGTCCCTGTGCTGAGTGTTCACACTGCCCTGTCCCTGTGCTGAGTGTTCACACTGCCCTGTCCCTGTGCTGAGTGTTCACACTGCCCTGTCCCTGTGCTGAGTGTTCACACTGCCCTGTCCCTGTGCTGAGTGTTCACACTGCCCTGTCTCTGTGCTGAGTGTTCACACTGCCCTGTCCCTGTGCTGAGTGTTCACACTGCCCTGTCCCTGTGCTGAGTGTTCACCCTGCCCTCCCCTGTGCTGAGTGTTCACACTGCCCTGTCCCTGTGCTGAGTGTTCACACTGCCCTGTCCCTGTGCTGATAGTTCACACTGCCCTGTCCCTGTGCTGAGTGTTCACACTGCCCTGTCGCTGTGCTGAGTGTTCACACTGCCCTGTCCCTGTGCTGAGTGTTCACACTGCCCTCCCCCTGTGCTGAGTGTTCACACTGCCCTGTCCCTGTGCTGAGTGTTCACACTGCCCTGTCCCTGTGCTGAGTGTTCACACTGCCCTGTCCCTGTGCTGAGTGTTCACACTGCCTTGTCCCTGTGCTGAGTGTTCACACTGCCCTTTCCCTGTGCTGAGTGTTCACACTGCCTGTCCCTGTGCTGAGTGTTCACACTGCCCTGTCCCTGTGCTGAGTGTTCACACTGCCCTATCCCTGTGCTGAGTGTTCACACTGCCCTGTCTCTGTGCTGAGTGTTCACACTGCCCTGTCCCTGTGCTGAGTGTTCACACTGACCTGTCCCTGTGCTGAGTGTTCACACTGCCCTCCCCTGTGCTGAGTGTTCACACTGCCCTGTCCCTGTGCTGAGTGTTCACACTGCCTGTCCCTGTGCTGAGTGTTCACACTGCCCTGTCCCTGTGCTGAGTGTTCACACTGCCCTGTCCTGTGCTGAGTGTTCACACTGCCCTGTCCTGTGCTGAGTGTTCACACTGCCCTGTCCCTGTGCTGAGTGTTCACACTGCCCTGTCCCTGTGCTGAGTGTTCACACTGCCCTGTCCCTGTGCTGAGTGTTCACACTGCCCTGTCCCTGTGCTGAGTGTTCACACTGCCCTGTCCTTGTGCTGAGTGTTCACACTGCCCTGTCCCTGTGATGAGTGTTCACACTGCCCTGTCCCTCTGCTGAGTGTTCACACTGCCCTGTCCCTGTGCTGAGTGTTCACACTGCCCTGTCCCTGTGCTGAGTGTTCACACTGCCCTTTCCCTGTGATGAGTGTTCACACTGCCCTGTCCTGTGTCTTAGTTTTCACACTGCCGTCCCCTGTGATGAGTGTTCACACTGCCCTGTCCCTGTGCTGAGTGTTCACACTGCCCTGTCCCTGTGCTGAGTGTTCACACTGCCCCGTCCCTGTGCTGAGTGTTCACACTGCCCTGTCGCTGTGCTGAGTGTTCACACTGCCCTGTCCCTGTGCTGAGTGTTCACACTGCCCTGTCCGCTGTGCTGAGTGTTCACACTGCCCTGTCCCTGTGCTGAGTGTTCACACAGCCCTGTCCCTGTTCTGAGTGTTCACACTGCCCTGTCCCTGTGCTGAGTGTTCACACTGCCCTCCCCCTGTGCTGAGTGTTCACACTGCCCTCCCCCTGTGCTGAGTGTTCACACTGCCCTGTCCCTGTGCTGAGTGTTCACACTGCCCTCCCCTGTGCTGAGTGTTCACACTGCCCTGTCCCTGTGCTGAGTGTTCACACTGCCCTGTCCCTGTGCTGAGTGTTCACACTGCCCTGTCCCTGTGCTGAGTGTTCACACTGCCCTGTCCCTGTGCTGAGTGTTCACACTGCCCTCTCCCTGTGCTGAGTGTTCACACTGCCCTGTCCCTGTGCTGAGTGTTCACACTGCCCTGTCTCTGTGCTGAGTGTTCACACTGCCCTGTCCCTGTGCTGAGTGTTCACACTGCCCTGTCTCTGTGCTGAGTGTTCACACTGCCCTGTCCCTGTGCTGAGTGTTCACACTGCCCTGTCCCTGTGCTGAGTGTTCACACTGCCCTCCCCTGTGCTGAGTGTTCACACTGCCCTGTCCCTGTGCTGAGTGTTCACACTGCCCTGTCCCTGTGCTGAGTGTTCACACTGCCCTGTCCCTGTGCTGAGTGTTCACACTGCCCTGTCCTGTGCTGAGTGTTCACACTGCCCTGTCCCTGTGCTGAGTGTTCACACTGCCCTCCCCTGTGCTGAGTGTTCACACTGCCCTGTCCCTGTGCTGAGTGTTCACACTGCCCTGTCCCTGTGCTGAGTGTTCACACTGCCCTGTCCCTGTGCTGAGTGTTCACACTGCCCTGTCCCTGTGCTGAGTGTTCACACTGCCTTGTCCCTGTGCTGAGTGTTCACACGGCCCTGTCCCTGTGCTGAGTGTTCACACTGCCCTGTCCCTGTGCTGAGTGTTCACACTGCCCTGTCCCTGTGCTGAGTGTTCACACTGCCCTATCCCTGTGCTGAGTGTTCACACTGCCCTGTCTCTGTGCTGAGTGTTCACACTGCCCTGTCCCTGTGCTGAGTGTTCACACTGCCCTCCCCCTGTGCTGAGTGTTCACACTGCCCTGTCCCTGAGCTGAGTGTTCACACTGCCCTCCCCCTGTGCTGAGTGTTCACACTGCCCTGTCCTGTGCTGAGTGTTCACACTGCCTGTCCCTGTGCTGAGTGTTCACACTGCCCTGTCCCTGTGCTGAGTGTTCACACTGCCCTGTCCCTGTGCTGAGTGTTCACACTGCCCTGTCCCTGTGCTGAGTGTTCACACAGCCCTGTCCCTGTGCTGAGTGTTCACACTGCCCTGTCCCTGTGCTGAGTGTTCACACTGCCCTGTCCCTGTGCTGAGTGTTCACACTGCCCTGTCCCTGTGCTGAGTGTTCACACTGCCCTGTCCTGTGCTGAGTGTTCACACTGCCCTGTCCCTGTGCTGAGTGTTCACACTGCCCTGTCCCTGTGCTGAGTGTTCACACTGCCCTGTCCCTGTGCTGAGTGTTCACACTGCCCTGTCCCTGTGCTGAGTGTTCACACTGCCCTTTCCCTGTGCTGAGTGTTCACACTGCCCTGTCGCTGTGCTTAGTGTTCACACTGCCGTCCCCTGTGCTGAGTGTTCACACTGCCCTGTCCCTGTGCTGAGTGTTCACACTGCCCTGTCCCTGTGCTGAGTGTTCACACTGCCCTGTCCCTGTGCTGAGTGTTCACACTGCCCTGTCCCTGTGCTGAGTGTTCACACTGCCCTGTCCCTGTGCTGAGTGTTCACACTGCCCTGTCCCTGTGCTGAGTGTTCACACTGCCCTGTCCCTGTGCTGAGTGTTCACACTGCCCTGTCCCTGTGCTGAGTGTTCACACTGCCCTGTCCCTGTGCTGAGTGTTCACACTGCCCTCCCCTGTGCTGAGTGTTCACACTGCCCTCCCCTGTGCTGAGTGTTCACACTGCCCTGTCCCTGTGCTGAGTGTTCACACTGCCCTCCCCTTGGCTGAGTGTTCACACTGCCCTGTCCCTGTGCTGAGTGTTCACACTGCCCTGTCCCTGTGCTGAGTGTTCACACTGCCCTGTCCCTGTGCTGAGTGTTCACACTGCCCTGTCCCTGTGCTGAGTGTTCACACTGCCCTCTCCCTGTGCTGAGTGTTCACACTGCCCTGTCCCTGTGCTGAGTGTTCACACTGCCCTGTCCCTGTGCTGAGTGTTCACACTGCCCTGTCCCTGTGCTGAGTGTTCACACTGCCCTGTCCCTGTGCTGAGTGTTCACACTGCCCTGTCCCTGTGCTGAGTGTTCACACTGCCCTGTCCCTGTGCTGAGTGTTCACACTGCCCTCCCCTGTGCTGAGTGTTCACACTGCCCTGTCCCTGTGCTGAGTGTTCACACTGCCCTGTCCCTGTGCTGAGTGTTCACACTGCCCTGTCCCTGTGCTGAGTGTTCACACTGCCCTCCCCTGTGCTGAGTGTTCACACTGCCCTGTCCCTGTGCTGAGTGTTCACACTGCCCTGTCCCTGTGCTGAGTGTTCACACTGCCCTGTCCCTGTGCTGAGTGTTCACACTGCCCTGTCCCTGTGCTGAGTGTTCACACTGCCCTGTCCCTGTGCTGAGTGTTCACACTGCCCTGTCCCTGTGCTGAGTGTTCACACTGCCCTGTCCCTGTGCTGAGTGTTCACACTGCCCTGTCCCTGTGCTGAGTGTTCACACTGCCCTGTCCCTGTGCTGAGTGTTCACACTGCCCTGTCCCTGTGCTGAGTGTTCACACTGCCCTTCCCCTGTGCTGAGTGTTCACACTGCCCTGTCCCTGTGCTGAGTGTTCACACTGCCCTCCCCTGTGCTGAGTGTTCACACTGCCCTGTCCCTGTGCTGAGTGTTCACACTGCCCTGTCCCTGTGCTGAGTGTTCACACTGCCCTGTCCCTGTGCTGAGTGTTCACACTGCCCTGTCCCTGTGCTGAGTGTTCACACTGCCCTGTCCCTGTGCTGAGTGTTCACACTGCCCTGTCCTGTGCTGAGTGTTCACACTGCCCTGTCCCTGTGCTGAGTGTTCACACTGCCCTGTCCCTGTGCTGAGTGTTCACACTGCCCTGTCCCTGTGCTGAGTGTTCACACTGCCCTGTCCCTGTGCTGAGTGTTCACACTGCCCTGTCCCTGTGCTGAGTGTTCACACTGCCCTGTCCCTGTGCTGAGTGTTCACACTGCCCTGTCCCTGTGCTGAGTGTTCACACTGCCCTGTCCCCTGTGCTGAGTGTTCACACTGCCCTGTCCCTGTGCTGAGTGTTCACACTGCCCTGTCCCTGTGCTGAGTGTTCACACTGCCCTGTCCCTGTGCTGAGTGTTCACACTGCCCTGTCCCTGTGCTGAGTGTTCACACTGCCCTGTCCCTGTGCTGAGTGTTCACACTGCCCTGTCCCTGTGCTGAGTGTTCACACTGCCCTGTCCCTGTGCTGAGTGTTCACACTGCCCTGTCCCTGTGCTGAGTGTTCACACTGCCCTGTCCCTGTGCTGAGTGTTCACACTGCCCTCCCCTGTGCTGAGTGTTCACACTGCCCTCCCCTGTGCTGAGTGTTCACACTGCCCTGTCCCTGTGCTGAGTGTTCACACTGCCCTCCCCCTGTGCTGAGTGTTCACACTGCCCTGTCCCTGTGCTGAGTGTTCACACTGCCCTGTCCCTGTGCTGAGTGTTCACACTGCCCTGTCCCTGTGCTGAGTGTTCACACTGCCCTGTCCCTGTGCTGAGTGTTCACACTGCCCTCTCCCTGTGCTGAGTGTTCACACTGCCCTGTCCCTGTGCTGAGTGTTCACACTGCCCTGTCCCTGTGCTGAGTGTTCACACTGCCCTGTCCCTGTGCTGAGTGTTCACACTGCCCTGTCCCTGTGCTGAGTGTTCACACTGCCCTGTCCCTGTGCTGAGTGTTCACACTGCCCTGTCCCTGTGCTGAGTGTTCACACTGCCCTCCCCTGTGCTGAGTGTTCACACTGCCCTGTCCCTGTGCTGAGTGTTCACACTGCCCTGTCCCTGTGCTGAGTGTTCACACTGCCCTGTCCCTGTGCTGAGTGTTCACACTGCCCTGTCCCTGTGCTGAGTGTTCACACTGCCCTGTCCCTGTGCTGAGTGTTCACACTGCCCTCCCCCTGTGCTGAGTGTTCACACTGCCCTGTCCCTGTGCTGCGTGTTCACACTGCCCTGTCCCTGTGCTGAGTGTTCACACTGCCCTGTCCCTGTGCTGAGTGTTCACACTGCCCTGTCCCTGTGCTGAGTTTTCACACTGCCCTGTCCCTGTGCTGAGTGTTCTCACTGCCCTTTCCCTGTGCTGAGTGTTCACACTGCCTGTCCCTGTGCTGAGTGTTCACACTGCCCTGTCCCTGTGCTGAGTGTTCACACTGCCCTATCCCTGTGCTGAGTGTTCACACTGCCCTGTCTCTGTGCTGAGTGTTCACACTGCCCTGTCCCTGTGCTGAGTGTTCACACTGCCCTCCCCCTGTGCTGAGTGTTCACACTGCCCTGTCCCTGTGCTGAGTGTTCACACTGCCCTCCCCCTGTGCTGAGTGTTCACAGTGCCCTGTCCTGTGCTGAGTGTTCACACTGCCCTGTCCCTGTGCTGAGTGTTCACACTGCCCTGTCCCTGTGCTGAGTGTTCACACTGCCCTGTCCCTGTGCTGAGTGTTCACACTGCCCTGTCCCTGTGCTGAGTGTTCACACTGCCCTGTCCCTGTGCTGAGTGTTCACACTGCCCTGTCCCTGTGCTGAGTGTTCACACTGCCCTGTCCCTGTGCTGAGTGTTCACACTGCCCTGTCCCTGTGCTGAGTGTTCACACTGCCCTGTCCCTGTGCTGAGTGTTCACACTGCCCTGTCCCTGTGCTGAGTGTTCACACTGCCCTGTCCCTGTGCTGAGTGTTCACACTGCCCTGTCCCTGTGCTGAGTGTTCACACTGCCCTGTCCCTGTGCTGAGTGTTCACACTGCCCTTTCCCTGTGCTGAGTGTTCACACTGCCCTGTCCCTGTGCTGAGTGTTCACACTGCCCGTCCCCTGTGCTGAGTGTTCACACTGCCCTGTCCCTGTGCTGAGTGTTCACACTGCCCTGTCCCTGTGCTGAGTGTTCACACTGCCCTGTCCCTGTGCTGAGTGTTCACACTGCCCTGTCCCTGTGCTGAGTGTTCACACTGCCCTGTCCCTGTGCTGAGTGTTCACACTGCCCTGTCCCTGTGCTGAGTGTTCACACTGCCCTGTCCCTGTGCTGAGTGTTCACACTGCCCTGTCCCTGTGCTGAGTGTTCACACTGCCCTGTCCCTGTGCTGAGTGTTCACACTGCCCTCCCCTGTGCTGAGTGTTCACACTGCCCTCCCCTGTGCTGAGTGTTCACACTGCCCTGTCCCTGTGCTGAGTGTTCACACTGCCCTCCCCCTGTGCTGAGTGTTCACACTGCCCTGTCCCTGTGCTGAGTGTTCACACTGCCCTGTCCCTGTGCTGAGTGTTCACACTGCCCTGTCCCTGTGCTGAGTGTTCACACTGCCCTGTCCCTGTGCTGAGTGTTCACACTGCCCTGTCCCTGTGCTGAGTGTTCACACTGCCCTGTCCCTGTGCTGAGTGTTCACACTGCCCTGTCCCTGTGCTGAGTGTTCACACTGCCCTGTCCCTGTGCTGAGTGTTCACACTGCCCTGTGTCTGTGCTGAGTGTTCACACTGCCCTGTCCCTGTGCTGAGTGTTCACACTGCCCTGTCCCTGTGCTGAGTGTTCACCCTCCCCTCCCCATGTGCTGAGTGTTCACACTGCCCTGTCCCTGTGCTGAGTGTTCACACTGCCCTGTCGCTGTGCTGAGTGTTCACACTGCCCTGTCCCTGTCCTGAGTGTTCACACTGCCCTCCCCCTGTGCTGAGTGTTCACACTGCCCTGTCCCTGTGCTGAGTGTTCACACTGCCCTGTCCCTGTTCTGAGTGTTCACACTGCCCTGTCACTGTCGTGAGTGTTCACACTGCCCTGTCCCTGTGCTGAGTGTTCACACTGCCTTGTCCCTGTGCTGAGTGTTCTCACGGCCCTTTCCCTGTGCTGAGTGTTCACACTGCCCTGTCCCTGTGCTGAGTGTTCACACTGCCCTATCCCTGTGCAGAGTGTTCACACTGCCCTGTCCCTGTGCTGAGTGTTCACACTGCCCTGTCCCTGTGCTGAGTGTTCACACTGCCCTCCCCCTGTGCTGAGTGTTCACACTGCCCTGTCCCTGTGCTGAGTGTTCACACTGCCCTCCCCTGTGCTGAGTGTTCACACTGCCCTGTCCTGTGCTGAGTGTTCACACTGCCCTGTCCCTGTGCTGAGTGTTCACACTGCCCTGTCCCTGTGCTGAGTGTTCACACTGCCCTGTCCCTGTGCTGAGTGTTCACACTGCCCTGTCCCTGTGCTGAGTGTTCACACTGCCCTGTCCCTGTGCTGAGTGTTCACACTGCCCTGTCCCTGTGCTGAGTGTTCACACTGCCCTGTCCCTGTGCTGAGTGTTCACACTGCCCTGTCCCTGTGCTGAGTGTTCACACTGCCCTGTCCCTGTGCTGAGTGTTCACACTGCCCTGTCCCTGTGCTGAGTGTTCACACTGCCCTGTCCCTGTGCTGAGTGTTCACACTGCCCTGTCCCTGTGCTGAGTGTTCACACTGCCCTGTCCCTGTGCTGAGTGTTCACACTGCCCTGTCCCTGTGCTGAGTGTTCACACTGCCCTGTCCCTGTGCTGAGTGTTCACACTGCCCTGTCCCTGTGCTGAGTGTTCACACTGCCCTGTCCCTGTGCTGAGTGTTCACACTGCCCTCCCCTGTGCTGAGTGTTCACACTGCCCTCCCCCTGTGCTGAGTGTTCACACTGCCCTGTCCCTGTGCTGAGTGTTCACACTGCCCTCCCCTGTGCTGAGTGTTCACACTGCCCTGTCCCTGTGCTGAGTGTTCACACTGCCCTGTCCCTGTGCTGAGTGTTCACACTGCCCTGTCCCTGTGCTGAGTGTTCACACTGCCCTGTCCCTGTGCTGAGTGTTCACACTGCCCTGTCCCTGTGCTGAGTGTTCACACTGCCCTGTCCCTGTGCTGAGTGTTCACACTGCCCTCCCCTGTGCTGAGTGTTCACACTGCCCTGTCCCTGTGCTGAGTGTTCACACTGCCCTGTCCCTGTGCTGAGTGTTCACACTGCCCTGTCCCTGTGCTGAGTGTTCACACTGCCCTCCCCCTGTGCTGAGTGTTCACACTGCCCTGTCCCTGTGCTGAGTGTTCACACTGCCCCTGTCCCTGTGCTGATAGTTCACACTGCCCTGTCCCTGTGCTGAGTGTTCACACTGCCCTGTCGCTGTGCTGAGTGTTCACACTGCCCTGTCCCTGTGCTGAGTGTTCACACTGCCCTCCCCCTGTGCTGAGTGTTCACACTGCCCTGTCCCTGTGCTGAGTGTTCACACTGCCCTGTCCCTGTTCTGAGTGTTCACACTGCCCTGTCCCTGTGTGAGTGTTCACACTGCCCTGTCCCTGTGCTGAGTGTTCACACTGCCCTGTCCCTGTGCTGAGTGTTCACACTGCCCTGTCCCTGTGCTGAGTGTTCACACTGCCCTGTCCCTGTGCTGAGTGTTCACACTGCCCTGTCCCTGTGCTGAGTGTTCACACTGCCCTGTCCCTGTGCTGAGTGTTCACACTGCCCTGTCCCTGTGCTGAGTGTTCACACTGCCCTCCCCTGTGCTGAGTGTTCACACTGCCCTGTCCCTGTGCTGAGTGTTCACACTGCCCTCCCCTTTGCTGAGTGTTCACACTGCCCTGTCCCTGTGCTGAGTGTTCACACTGCCCTGTCCCTGTGCTGAGTGTTCACACTGCCCTGTCCCTGTGCTGAGTGTTCACACTGCCCTGTCCCTGTGCTGAGTGTTCACACTGCCCTGTCCCTGTGCTGAGTGTTCACACTGCCCTGTCCCTGTGCTGAGTGTTCACACTGCCCTGTCCCTGTGCTGAGTGTTCACACTGCCCTGTCCCTGTGCTGAGTGTTCACACTGCCCTGTCCCTGTGCTGAGTGTTCACACTGCCCTGTCCCTGTGCTGAGTGTTCACACTGCCCTGTCCCTGTGCTGAGTGTTCACACTGCCCTGTCCCTGTGCTGAGTGTTCACACTGCCCTGTCCCTGTGCTGAGTGTTCACACTGCCCTGTCCCTGTGCTGAGTGTTCACACTGCCCTGTCCCTGTGCTGAGTGTTCACACTGCCCTCCCCTGTGCTGAGTGTTCACACTGCCCTGTCCCTGTGCTGAGTGTTCACACTGCCCTGTCCCTGTGCTGAGTGTTCACACTGCCCTTCCCCTGTGCTGAGTGTTCACACTGCCCTGTCCCTGTGCTGAGTGTTCACACTGCCCTGTCCCTGTGCTGAGTGTTCACACTGCCCTGTCCCTGTGCTGAGTGTTCACACTGCCCTGTCCCTGTGCTGAGTGTTCACACTGCCCTGTCCCTGTGCTGAGTGTTCACACTGCCCTGTCCCTGTGCTGAGTGTTCACACTGCCCTCCCCTGTGCTGAGTGTTCACACTGCCCTGTCCCTGTGCTGAGTGTTCACACTGCCCTGTCCCTGTGCTGAGTGTTCACACTGCCCTGTCCCTGTGCTGAGTGTTCACACTGCCCTGTCCCTGTGCTGAGTGTTCACACTGCCCTGTCCCTGTGCTGAGTGTTCACACTGCCCTGTCCCTGTGCTGAGTGTTCACACTGCCCAGTCCCTGTGCTGAGTGTTCACACTGCCCTGTCCCTGTGCTGAGTGTTCACACTGCCCTGTCCCTGTGCTGAGTGTTCACACTGCCCTGTCCCTGTGCTGAGTGTTCACACTGCCCTCTCCCTGTGCTGAGTGTTCACACTGCCCTGTCCCTGTGCTGAGTGTTCACACTGCCCTGTCCCTGTGCTGAGTGTTCACACTGCCCTGTCCCTGTGCTGAGTGTTCACACTGCCCTGTCCCTGTGCTGAGTGTTCACACTGCCCTGTCCCTGTGCTGAGTGTTCACACTGCCCTGTCCCTGTGCTGAGTGTTCACACTGCCCTCCCCTGTGCTGAGTGTTCACACTGCCCTGTCCCTGTGCTGAGTGTTCACACTGCCCTGTCCCTGTGCTGATAGTTCACACTGCCCTGTCCCTGTGCTGAGTGTTCACACTGCCCTGTCCCTGTGCTGAGTGTTCACACTGCCCTGTCCCTGTGCTGAGTGTTCACACTGCCCTCCCCTGTGCTGAGTGTTCACACTGCCCTGTCCCTGTGCTGAGTGTTCACACTGCCCTGTCCCTGTGCTGAGTGTTCACACTGCCCTGTCCCTGTGCTGAGTGTTCACACTGCCCTGTCCCTGTGCTGAGTGTTCACACTGCCCTTTCCCTGTGCTGAGTGTTCACACTGCCCTGTCCCTGTGCTGAGTGTTCACACTGCCCTGTCCCTGTGCTGAGTGTTCACACTGCCCTGTCCCTGTGCTGAGTGTTCACACTGCCCTGTCCCTGTGCTGAGTGTTCACACTGCCCTGTCCCTGTGCTGAGTGTTCACACTGCCCTCCCCTTGGCTGAGTGTTCACACTGCCCTGTCCCTGTGCTGAGTGTTCACACTGCCCTCCCCTGTGCTGAGTGTTCACACTGCCCTGTCCCTGTGCTGAGTGTTCACACTGCCCTGTCCCTGTGCTGAGTGTTCACACTGCCCTGTCCCTGTGCTGAGTGTTCACACTGCCCTGTCCCTGTGCTGAGTGTTCACACTGCCCTGTCCCTGTGCTGAGTGTTCACACTGCCCTGTCCCTGTGCTGAGTGTTCACACTGCCCTGTCCCTGTGCTGAGTGTTCACACTGCCCTGTCCCTGTGCTGAGTGTTCACACTGCCCTGTCCCTGTGCTGAGTGTTCACACTGCCCTGTCCCTGTGCTGAGTGTTCACACTGCCCTGTCCCTGTGCTGAGTGTTCACACTGCCCTGTCCCTGTGCTGAGTGTTCACACTGCCCTGTCCCTGTGCTGAGTGTTCACACTGCCCTGTCCCTGTGCTGAGTGTTCACACTGCCCTGTCCCTGTGCTGAGTGTTCACACTGCCCTGTCCCTGTGCTGAGTGTTCACACTGCCCGTCCCCCTGTGCTGAGTGTTCACACTGCCCTGTCCCTGTGCTGAGTGTTCACACTGCCCTGTCCCTGTGCTGAGTGTTCACACTGCCCTGTCCCTGTGCTGAGTGTTCACACTGCCCTGTCCCTGTGCTGAGTGTTCACACTGCCCTGTCCCTGTGCTGAGTGTTCACACTGCCCTGTCCCTGTGCTGAGTGTTCACACTGCCCTGTCCCTGTGCTGAGTGTTCACACTGCCCTGTCCCTGTGCTGAGTGTTCACACTGCCCTGTCCCTGTGCTGAGTGTTCACACTGCCCTTCCCCTGTGCTGAGTGTTCACACTGCCCTCCCCTGTGCTGAGTGTTCACACTGCCCTGTCCCTGTGCTGAGTGTTCACACTGCCCTCCCCTGTGCTGAGTGTTCACACTGCCCTGTCCCTGTGCTGAGTGTTCACACTGCCCTGTCCCTGTGCTGAGTGTTCACACTGCCCTGTCCCTGTGCTGAGTGTTCACACTGCCCTGTCCCTGTGCTGAGTGTTCACACTGCCCTGTCCCTGTGCTGAGTGTTCACACTGCCCTGTCCCTGTGCTGAGTGTTCACACTGCCCTGTCCCTGTGCTGAGTGTTCACACTGCCCTGTCCCTGTGCTGAGTGTTCACACTGCCCTGTCCCTGTGCTGAGTGTTCACACTGCCCTGTCCCTGTGCTGAGTGTTCACACTGCCCTGTCCCTGTGCTGAGTGTTCACACTGCCCTGTCCCTGTGCTGAGTGTTCACACTGCCCTGTCCCTGTGCTGAGTGTTCACACTGCCCTGTCCCTGTGCTGAGTGTTCACACTGCCCTGTCCCTGTGCTGAGTGTTCACACTGCCCTGTCCCTGTGCTGAGTGTTCACACTGCCCTGTCCCTGTGCTGAGTGTTCACACTGCCCTTCCCCTGTGCTGAGTGTTCACACTGCCCTGTCCCTGTGCTGAGTGTTCACACTGCCCTGTCCCTGTGCTGAGTGTTCACACTGCCCTGTCCCTGTGCTGAGTGTTCACACTGCCCTGTCCCTGTGCTGAGTGTTCACACTGCCCTGTCCCTGTGCTGAGTGTTCACACTGCCCTGTCCCTGTGCTGAGTGTTCACACTGCCCTGTCCCTGTGCTGAGTGTTCACACTGCCCTGTCCCTGTGCTGAGTGTTCACACTGCCCTGTCCCTGTGCTGAGTGTTCACACTGCCCTGTCCCTGTGCTGAGTGTTCACACTGCCCTGTCCCTGTGCTGAGTGTTCACACTGCCCTCCCCCTGTGCTGAGTGTTCACACTGCCCTGTCCCTGTGCTGAGTGTTCACACTGCCCTCCCCTGTGCTGAGTGTTCACACTGCCCTGTCCCTGTGCTGAGTGTTCACACTGCCCTGTCCCTGTGCTGAGTGTTCACACTGCCCTGTCCCTGTGCTGAGTGTTCACACTGCCCTGTCCCTGTGCTGAGTGTTCACACTGCCCTGTCCCTGTGCTGAGTGTTCACACTGCCCTGTCCCTGTGCTGAGTGTTCACACTGCCCTGTCCCTGTGCTGAGTGTTCACACTGCCCTGTCCCTGTGCTGAGTGTTCACACTGCCCTGTCCCTGTGCTGAGTGTTCACACTGCCCTGTCCCTGTGCTGAGTGTTCACACTGCCCTGTCCCTGTGCTGAGTGTTCACACTGCCCTGTCCCTGTGCTGAGTGTTCACACTGCCCTGTCCCTGTGCTGAGTGTTCACACTGCCCTGTCCCTGTGCTGAGTGTTCACACTGCCCTGTCCCTGTGCTGAGTGTTCACACTGCCCTGTCCCTGTGCTGAGTGTTCACACTGCCCTGTCCCTGTGCTGAGTGTTCACACTGCCCTGTCCCTGTGCTGAGTGTTCACACTGCCCTGTCCCTGTGCTGAGTGTTCACACTGCCCTGTCCCTGTGCTGAGTGTTCACACTGCCCTGTCCCTGTGCTGAGTGTTCACACTGCCCTGTCCCTGTGCTGAGTGTTCACACTGCCCTGTCCCTGTGCTGAGTGTTCACACTGCCCTGTCCCTGTGCTGAGTGTTCACACTGCCCTGTCCCTGTGCTGAGTGTTCACACTGCCCTGTCCCTGTGCTGAGTGTTCACACTGCCCTGTCCCTGTGCTGAGTGTTCACACTGCCCTGTCCCTGTGCTGAGTGTTCACACTGCCCTGTCCCTGTGCTGAGTGTTCACACTGCCCTCCCCTGTGCTGAGTGTTCACACTGCCCTGTCCCTGTGCTGAGTGTTCACACTGCCCTGTCCCTGTGCTGAGTGTTCACACTGCCCTCCCCTGTGCTGAGTGTTCACACTGCCCTGTCCCTGTGCTGAGTGTTCACACTGCCCTGTCCCTGTGCTGAGTGTTCACACTGCCCTGTCCCTGTGCTGAGTGTTCACACTGCCCTGTCCCTGTGCTGAGTGTTCACACTGCCCTGTCCCTGTGCTGAGTGTTCACACTGCCCTGTCCCTGTGCTGAGTGTTCACACTGCCCTGTCCCTGTGCTGAGTGTTCACACTGCCCTGTCCCTGTGCTGAGTGTTCACACTGCCCTGTCCCTGTGCTGAGTGTTCACACTGCCCTGTCCCTGTGCTGAGTGTTCACACTGCCCTGTCCCTGTGCTGAGTGTTCACACTGCCCTGTCCCTGTGCTGAGTGTTCACACTGCCCTGTCCCTGTGCTGAGTGTTCACACTGCCCTGTCCCTGTGCTGAGTGTTCACACTGCCCTGTCCCTGTGCTGAGTGTTCACACTGCCCTGTCCCTGTGCTGAGTGTTCACACTGCCCTGTCCCTGTGCTGAGTGTTCACACTGCCCTCCCCTGTGCTGAGTGTTCACACTGCCCTGTCCCTGTGCTGAGTGTTCACACTGCCCTGTCCCTGTGCTGAGTGTTCACACTGCCCTGTCCCTGTGCTGAGTGTTCACACTGCCCTGTCCCTGTGCTGAGTGTTCACACTGCCCTCTCCCTGTGCTGAGTGTTCACACTGCCCTGTCCCTGTGCTGAGTGTTCACACTGCCCTGTCCCTGTGCTGAGTGTTCACACTGCCCTGTCCCTGTGCTGAGTGTTCACACTGCCCTGTCCCTGTGCTGAGTGTTCACACTGCCCTGTCCCTGTGCTGAGTGTTCACACTGCCCTGTCCCTGTGCTGAGTGTTCACACTGCCCTGTCCCTGTGCTGAGTGTTCACACTGCCCTGTCCCTGTGCTGAGTGTTCACACTGCCCTGTCCCTGTGCTGAGTGTTCACACTGCCCTGTCCCTGTGCTGAGTGTTCACACTGCCCTGTCCCTGTGCTGAGTGTTCACACTGCCCTGTCCCTGTGCTGAGTGTTCACACTGCCCTGTCCCTGTGCTGAGTGTTCACACTGCCCTGTCCCTGTGCTGAGTGTTCACACTGCCCTGTCCCTGTGCTGAGTGTTCACACTGCCCTGTCCCTGTGCTGAGTGTTCACACTGCCCTGTCGCTGTGCTGAGTGTTCACACTGCCCTGTCCCTGTGCTGAGTGTTCACACTGCCCTGTCCCTGTGCTGAGTGTTCACACTGCCCTGTCCCTGTGCTGAGTGTTCACACTGCCCTCCCCCTGTGCTGAGTGTTCACACTGCCCTGTCCCTGTGCTGAGTGTTCACACTGCCCTGTCCCTGTGCTGAGTGTTCACACTGCCCTCCCCCTGTGCTGAGTGTTCACACTGCCCTGTCCCTGTGCTGAGTGTTCACACTGCCCTGTCCCTGTGCTGAGTGTTCACACTGCCCTGTCCCTGTGCTGAGTGTTCACACTGCCCTGTCCCTGTGCTGAGTGTTCACACTGCCCTGTCCCTGTGCTGAGTGTTCACACTGCCCTGTCCCTGTGCTGAGTGTTCACACTGCCCTGTCCCTGTGCTGAGTGTTCACACTGCCCTGTCCCTGTGCTGAGTGTTCACACTGCCCTGTCCCTGTGCTGAGTGTTCACACTGCCCTGTCCCTGTGCTGAGTGTTCACACTGCCCTGTCCCTGTGCTGAGTGTTCACACTGCCCTGTCCCTGTGCTGAGTGTTCACACTGCCCTGTCCCTGTGCTGAGTGTTCACACTGCCCTGTCCCTGTGCTGAGTGTTCACACTGCCCTGTCCCTGTGCTGAGTGTTCACACTGCCCTGTCCCTGTGCTGAGTGTTCACACTGCCCTGTCCCTGTGCTGAGTGTTCACACTGCCCTCCCCTGTGCTGAGTGTTCACACTGCCCTGTCCCTGTGCTGAGTGTTCACACTGCCCTGTCCCTGTGCTGAGTGTTCACACTGCCCTGTCCCTGTGCTGAGTGTTCACACTGCCCTGTCCCTGTGCTGAGTGTTCACACTGCCCTGTCCCTGTGCTGAGTGTTCACACTGCCCTGTCCCTGTGCTGAGTGTTCACACTGCCCTGTCCCTGTGCTGAGTGTTCACACTGCCCTGTCCCTGTGCTGAGTGTTCACACTGCCCTGTCCCTGTGCTGAGTGTTCACACTGCCCTGTCCCTGTGCTGAGTGTTCACACTGCCCTGTCCCTGTGCTGAGTGTTCACACTGCCCTGTCCCTGTGCTGAGTGTTCACACTGCCCTGCCCCTGTGCTGAGTGTTCACACTGCCCTGTCCCTGTGCTGAGTGTTCACACTGCCCTGTCCCTGTGCTGAGTGTTCACACTGCCCTCCCCTGTGCTGAGTGTTCACACTGCCCTGTCCCTGTGCTGAGTGTTCACACTGCCCTGTCCCTGTGCTGAGTGTTCACACTGCCCTGTCCCTGTGCTGAGTGTTCACACTGCCCTGTCCCTGTGCTGAGTGTTCACACTGCCCTGTCCCTGTGCTGAGTGTTCACACTGCCCTGTCCCTGTGCTGAGTGTTCACACTGCCCTGTCCCTGTGCTGAGTGTTCACACTGCCCTCCCCCTGTGCTGAGTGTTCACACTGCCCTCCCCTGTGCTGAGTGTTCACACTGCCCTGTCCCTGTGCTGAGTGTTCACACTGCCCTCCCGCTGTGCTGAGTGTTCACACTGCCCTGTCCCTGTGCTGAGTGTTCACACTGCCCTTTCCCTGTGCTGAGTGTTCACACTGCCCTGTCCCTGTGCTGAGTGTTCACACTGCCCTCTCCCTGTGCTGAGTGTTCACACTGCCCTGTCCCTGTGCTGAGTGTTCACACTGCCCTGTCCCTGTGCTGAGTGTTCACACTGCCCTGTCCCTGTGCTGAGTGTTCACACTGCCCTGTCCCTGTGCTGAGTGTTCACACTGCCCTGTCCCTGTGCTGAGTGTTCACACTGCCCTGTCCCTGTGCTGAGTGTTCACACTGCCCTGTCCCTGTGCTGAGTGTTCACACTGCCCTGTCCCTGTGCTGAGTGTTCACACTGCCCTGTCCCTGTGCTGAGTGTTCACACTGCCCTCCCCCTGTGCTGAGTGTTCACACTGCCCTGTCCCTGTGCTGAGTGTTCACACTGCCCTGTCCCCTGTGCTGAGTGTTCACACTGCCCTGTCCCTGTGCTGAGTGTTCACACTGCCCTGTCCCTGTGCTGAGTGTTCACACTGCCCTCCCCTGTGCTGAGTGTTCACACTGCCCTGTCCCTGTGCTGAGTGTTCACACTGCCCTCCCCCTGTGCTGAGTGTTCACACTGCCCTCCCCTGTGCTGAGTGTTCACACTGCCCTCTCCCTGTGCTGAGTGTTCACACTGCCCTGTCCCTGTGCTGAGTGTTCACACTGCCCTGTCCCTGTGCTGAGTGTTCACACTGCCCTCTCCTGTGCTGAGTGTTCACACTGCCCTGTCCCTGTGCTGAGTGTTCACACTGCCCTGTCCCTGTGCTGAGTGTTCACACTGCCCTGTCCCTGTGCTGAGTGTTCACACTGCCCTGTCCCTGTGCTGAGTGTTCACACTGCCCTGTCCCTGTGCTGAGTGTTCACACTGCCCTGTCCCCTGTGCTGAGTGTTCACACTGCCCTGTCCCTGTGCTGAGTGTTCACACTGCCCTGTCCCCTGTGCTGAGTGTTCACACTGCCCTGTCCCTGTGCTGAGTGTTCACACTGCCCTGTCCCTGTGCTGAGTGTTCACACTGCCCTGTCCCTGTGCTGAGTGTTCACACTGCCCTGTCCCTGTGCTGAGTGTTCACACTGCCCTGTCCCTGTGCTGAGTGTTCACACTGCCCTGTCCCTGTGCTGAGTGTTCACACTGCCCTGTCCCTGTGCTGAGTGTTCACACTGCCCTGTCCCTGTGCTGAGTGTTCACACTGCCCTCCCCTTGGCTGAGTGTTCACACTGCCCTGTCCCTGTGCTGAGTGTTCACACTGCCCTGTCCCTGTGCTGAGTGTTCACACTGCCCTTCCCCTGTGCTGAGTGTTCACACTGCCCTGTCCCTGTGCTGAGTGTTCACACTGCCCTGTCCCTGTGCTGAGTGTTCACACTGCCCTGTCCCTGTGCTGAGTGTTCACACTGCCCTGTCCCTGTGCTGAGTGTTCACACTGCCCTGTCCCTGTGCTGAGTGTTCACACTGCCCTGTCCCTGTGCTGAGTGTTCACACTGCCCTGTCCCTGTGCTGAGTGTTCACACTGCCCTGTCCCTGTGCTGAGTGTTCACACTGCCCTGTCCCTGTGCTGAGTGTTCACACTGCCCTGTCCCCTGTGCTGAGTGTTCACACTGCCCTGTCCCTGTGCTGAGTGTTCACACTGCCCTGTCCCTGTGCTGAGTGTTCACACTGCCCTGTCCCTGTGCTGAGTGTTCACACTGCCCTGTCCCTGTGCTGAGTGTTCACACTGCCCTGTCCCTGTGCTGAGTGTTCACACTGCCCTGTCCCTGTGCTGAGTGTTCACACTGCCCTGTCCCTGTGCTGAGTGTTCACACTGCCCTGTCCCTGTGCTGAGTGTTCACACTGCCCTGTCCCTGTGCTGAGTGTTCACACTGCCCTGTCCCTGTGCTGAGTGTTCACACTGCCCTGTCCCTGTGCTGAGTGTTCACACTGCCCTGTCCCTGTGCTGAGTGTTCACACTGCCCTGTCCCTGTGCTGAGTGTTCACACTGCCCTGTCCCTGTGCTGAGTGTTCACACTGCCCTGTCCCTGTGCTGAGTGTTCACACTGCCCTGTCCCTGTGCTGAGTGTTCACACTGCCCTGTCCCTGTGCTGAGTGTTCACACTGCCCTGTCCCTGTGCTGAGTGTTCACACTGCCCTGTCCCTGTGCTGAGTGTTCACACTGCCCTGTCCCTGTGCTGAGTGTTCACACTGCCCTCCCCTGTGCTGAGTGTTCACACTGCCCTGTCCCTGTGCTGAGTGTTCACACTGCCCTGTCCCTGTGCTGAGTGTTCACACTGCCCTGTCCCTGTGCTGAGTGTTCACACTGCCCTGTCCCTGTGCTGAGTGTTCACACTGCCCTGTCCCTGTGCTGAGTGTTCACACTGCCCTGTCCCTGTGCTGAGTGTTCACACTGCCCTGTCCCTGTGCTGAGTGTTCACACTGCCCTGTCCCTGTGCTGAGTGTTCACACTGCCCTGTCCCTGTGCTGAGTGTTCACACTGCCCTGTCCCTGTGCTGAGTGTTCACACTGCCCTGTCCCTGTGCTGAGTGTTCACACTGCCCTGTCCCTGTGCTGAGTGTTCACACTGACCTGTCCCTGTGCTGAGTGTTCACACTGCCCTCCCCCTGTGCTGAGTGTTCACACTGCCCTGTCCCTGTGCTGAGTGTTCACACTGCCCTGTCCCTGTGCTGAGTGTTCACACTGCCCTGTCCCTGTGCTGAGTGTTCACACTGCCCTGTCCCTGTGCTGAGTGTTCACACTGCCCTGTCCCTGTGCTGAGTGTTCACACTGCCCTGTCCCTGTGCTGAGTGTTCACACTGCCCTGTCCCTGTGCTGAGTGTTCACACTGCCCTGTCCCTGTGCTGAGTGTTCACACTGCCCTGTCCCTGTGCTGAGTGTTCACACTGCCCTCCCCTGTGCTGAGTGTTCACACTGCCCTGTCCCTGTGCTGAGTGTTCACACTGCCCTGTCCCTGTGCTGAGTGTTCACACTGCCCTGTCCCTGTGCTGAGTGTTCACACTGCCCTGTCCCTGTGCTGAGTGTTCACACTGCCCTGTCCCTGTGCTGAGTGTTCACACTGCCCTGTCCCTGTGCTGAGTGTTCACACTGCCCTGTCCCTGTGCTGAGTGTTCACACTGCCCTCCCCTTGGCTGAGTGTTCACACTGCCCTGTCCCTGTGCTGAGTGTTCACACTGCCCTGTCCCTGTGCTGAGTGTTCACACTGCCCTGTCCCTGTGCTGAGTGTTCACACTGCCCTGTCCCTGTGCTGAGTGTTCACACTGCCCTGTCCCTGTGCTGAGTGTTCACACTGCCCTGTCCCTGTGCTGAGTGTTCACACTGCCCTGTCCCTGTGCTGAGTGTTCACACTGCCCTGTCCCTGTGCTGAGTGTTCACACTGCCCTGTCCCTGTGCTGAGTGTTCACACTGCCCTGTCCCTGTGCTGAGTGTTCACACTGCCCTGTCCCTGTGCTGAGTGTTCACACTGCCCTGTCCCTGTGCTGAGTGTTCACACTGCCCTGTCCCTGTGCTGAGTGTTCACACTGCCCTGTCCCTGTGCTGAGTGTTCACACTGCCCTGTCCCTGTGCTGAGTGTTCACACTGCCCTGTCCCTGTGCTGAGTGTTCACACTGCCCTGTCCCTGTGCTGAGTGTTCACACTGCCCTCCCCTTGGCTGAGTGTTCACACTGCCCTGTCCCTGTGCTGAGTGTTCACACTGCCCTGTCCCTGTGCTGAGTGTTCACACTGCCCTGTCCCTGTGCTGAGTGTTCACACTGCCCTGTCCCTGTGCTGAGTGTTCACACTGCCCTGTCCCTGTGCTGAGTGTTCACACTGCCCTCCCCTTTGCTGAGTGTTCACACTGCCCTGTCCCTGTGCTGAGTGTTCACACTGCCCTGTCCCTGTGCTGAGTGTTCACACTGCCCTGTCCCTGTGCTGAGTGTTCACACTGCCCTGTCCCTGTGCTGAGTGTTCACACTGCCCTGTCCCTGTGCTGAGTGTTCACACTGCCCTGTCCCTGTGCTGAGTGTTCACACTGCCCTGTCCCTGTGCTGAGTGTTCACACTGCCCTGTCCCTGTGCTGAGTGTTCACACTGCCCTGTCCCTGTGCTGAGTGTTCACACTGCCCTGTCCCTGTGCTGAGTGTTCACACTGCCCTGTCCCTGTGCTGAGTGTTCACACTGCCCTGTCCCCTGTGCTGAGTGTTCACACTGCCCTGTCCCTGTGCTGAGTGTTCACACTGCCCTGTCCCCTGTGCTGAGTGTTCACACTGCCCTGTCCCTGTGCTGAGTGTTCACACTGCCTGTCCCTGTGCTGAGTGTTCACACTGCCCTGTCCCTGTGCTGAGTGTTCACACTGCCCTGTCCCTGTGCTGAGTGTTCACACTGCCCTGTCCCTGTGCTGAGTGTTCACACTGCCCTGTCCCTGTGCTGAGTGTTCACACTGCCCTGTCCCTGTGCTGAGTGTTCACACTGCCCTGTCCCTGTGCTGAGTGTTCACACTGCCCTGTCCCTGTGCTGAGTGTTCACACTGCCCTGTCCCTGTGCTGAGTGTTCACACTGCCCTGTCCCTGTGCTGAGTGTTCACACTGCCCTGTCCCTGTGCTGAGTGTTCACACTGCCCTGTCCCTGTGCTGAGTGTTCACACTGCCCTGTCCCTGTGCTGAGTGTTCACACTGCCCTGTCCCTGTGCTGAGTGTTCACACTGCCCTGTCCCTGTGCTGAGTGTTCACACTGCCCTGTCCCTGTGCTGAGTGTTCACACTGCCCTGTCCCTGTGCTGAGTGTTCACACTGCCCTGTCCCTGTGCTGAGTGTTCACACTGCCCTGTCCCTGTGCTGAGTGTTCACACTGCCCTTCCCCTGTGCTGAGTGTTCACACTGCCCTGTCCCTGTGCTGAGTGTTCACACTGCCCTGTCCCTGTGCTGAGTGTTCACACTGCCCTTCCCTGTGCTGAGTGTTCACACTGCCCTGTCCCTGTGCTGAGTGTTCACACTGCCCTGTCCCTGTGCTGAGTGTTCACACTGCCCTGTCCCTGTGCTGAGTGTTCACACTGCCCTGTCCCTGTGCTGAGTGTTCACACTGCCCTGTCCCTGTGCTGAGTGTTCACACTGCCCTGTCCCTGTGCTGAGTGTTCACACTGCCCTGTCCCCTGTGCTGAGTGTTCACACTGCCCTGTCCCTGTGCTGAGTGTTCACACTGCCCTGTCCCTGTGCTGAGTGTTCACACTGCCCTGTCCCTGTGCTGAGTGTTCACACTGCCCTGTCCCTGTGCTGAGTGTTCACACTGCCCTGTCCCTGTGCTGAGTGTTCACACTGCCCTGTCCCTGTGCTGAGTGTTCACACTGCCCTGTCCCTGTGCTGAGTGTTCACACTGCCCTGTCCCTGTGCTGAGTGTTCACACTGCCCTGTCCCTGTGCTGAGTGTTCACACTGCCCTGTCCCTGTGCTGAGTGTTCACACTGCCCTGTCCCTGTGCTGAGTGTTCACACTGCCCTGTCCCTGTGCTGAGTGTTCACACTGCCCTGTCCCTGTGCTGAGTGTTCACACTGCCCTGTCCCTGTGCTGAGTGTTCACACTGCCCTGTCCCTGTGCTGAGTGTTCACACTGCCCTGTCCCTGTGCTGAGTGTTCACACTGCCCTGTCCCTGTGCTGAGTGTTCACACTGCCCTGTCCCTGTGCTGAGTGTTCACACTGCCCTGTCCCTGTGCTGAGTGTTCACACTGCCCTGTCCCTGTGCTGAGTGTTCACACTGCCCTCCCCTGTGCTGAGTGTTCACACTGCCCTGTCCCTGTGCTGAGTGTTCACACTGCCCTGTCCCTGTGCTGAGTGTTCACACTGCCCTGTCCCTGTGCTGAGTGTTCACACTGCCCTGTCCCTGTGCTGAGTGTTCACACTGCCCTGTCCCTGTGCTGAGTGTTCACACTGCCCTCCCCTGTGCTGAGTGTTCACACTGCCCTGTCCCTGTGCTGAGTGTTCACACTGCCCTGTCCCTGTGCTGAGTGTTCACACTGCCCTGTCCCTGTGCTGAGTGTTCACACTGCCCTGTCCCTGTGCTGAGTGTTCACACTGCCCTGTCCCTGTGCTGAGTGTTCACACTGCCCTGTCCCTGTGCTGAGTGTTCACACTGCCCTGTCCCTGTGCTGAGTGTTCACACTGCCCTGTCCCTGTGCTGAGTGTTCACACTGCCCTGTCCCTGTGCTGAGTGTTCACACTGCCCTGTCCCTGTGCTGAGTGTTCACACTGCCCTGTCCCTGTGCTGAGTGTTCACACTGCCCTGTCCCTGTGCTGAGTGTTCACACTGCCCTGTCCCTGTGCTGAGTGTTCACACTGCCCTGTCCCTGTGCTGAGTGTTCACACTGCCCTGTCCCTGTGCTGAGTGTTCACACTGCCCTGTCCCTGTGCTGAGTGTTCACACTGCCCTGTCCCTGTGCTGAGTGTTCACACTGCCCTGTCCCTGTGCTGAGTGTTCACACTGCCCTGTCCCTGTGCTGAGTGTTCACACTGCCCTGTCCCTGTGCTGAGTGTTCACACTGCCCTGTCCCTGTGCTGAGTGTTCACACTGCCCTCCCCTGTGCTGAGTGTTCACACTGCCCTGTCCCTGTGCTGAGTGTTCACACTGCCCTGTCCCTGTGCTGAGTGTTCACACTGCCCTGTCCCTGTGCTGAGTATTCACACTGCCCTGTCCCTGTGTTAGTGTTCACACTGCACTGTCCCTGTGATGAGTGTTCTCACTTCCCTGTCCCTGTGCTGAGTGTTCACACTTCCCTGCCCCTGTGCTGAGTGTTCAAACTGCCCTCCCCTGTGCTGAGTGTTTACATACATAGATACATAGAAGATAGGAGCAGGAGTAGGCCATCCGGCCCTTCGAGCCTGCTCCGCCATTTAATGAGATCATGGCTGATCCTTCAATTCAGTATCCCGTCCCCGCCTTCTCTCCGTAACCCTTAACCCCTTTTGCCTGTAGAAATATATCTAATTCCCTCTTAAATATATTTAATGAGCTGGCGTACACTGCCCTCTGTGGCAATGAGTTCCACAGGTTCACCACTCTCTGAGTGAAGAAATTCCCCCTCATTTCTGTCCTAAATGGTTTAGCCCTTATCCTTAAATTATGTCCTCTAGTTCTGTTCTCACCCGCCAAGGGAAACATTCCTTCTGCATCTAATCTGTCTAGACCTGTCAGAATTTTATACACTTCTATGAGGTCCCCTCTCAATCTTCTAAACTCCAGTGTGTACATCCCTAAACTACATAGTCTCTCCTCATAGGTCAATCCCGCCATTCCTGGTATCAGCCTGGTGAATCGCCGCTGCACCCCCTCCATGGCAAGAACATCTTTCCTCAGATGAGGCGACCAAAACTGTACACAGTACTCGAGGTGTGGTCTCACCAGTGCCCTGTACAGCTGCAGCAAGGTATCCCTGTTCCTGTATTCCAACCCTTTTGCTATGAAGGCCAGCATACCGTTTGCCTTCTTGACCGCCTGTTGCACCTGCATGCTCGCCTTCAGTGACTGGTGTACAAGAACACCCAGGTCTCTCTGTACTTCCCCCTCTCCCAATTTATTGCCATTTAAATAATAATTTGCCCTCCCGTTCCTGCACCCAAGGTGGATAACTTCGCACTTGTCCACATTATAGTGCATCTGCCATTTATCCGCCCAATCACCCAGTCTGTCCAAATCGCTCTGGAGCTTCCTGGTCTCCTCCTCTGAGCCCACCCCCCCTCCTAGTTTAGTGTCGTCTGCAAATTTGGAAATGCTGCATTCGACTCCCTGATCCAGGTCATTAATATAAATTGTGAACAGCTGGGGACCCAGGACAGATCCCTGTGGTACCCCACTTGTTACTGCCTGCCATTCAGAAAATGAGCCGTTTATTCCAACTCTCTGTTTTCTATCTGACAGCCAGTTCTCTATCCACGTCAATACTTTCCCCTTTATCCCATGAGCTTCAATTTTCCATGCTAATCTTTTATGTGGGACCTTATCGAAGGCCTTTTGGAAGTCCAGGTACACCACATCTACTGGCTCTCCCCCATCTATTTTACCAGTTACTCCCTCAAAAAATTCCAATAGATTAGTCAAGCACGATTTACCCTTTGTAAATCCATGTTGACTCTGTCCTATCCTGTCCCCATTTGCTAAGTGCTCGGCTATTTCATCCTTAATGATGGACTCCAGCATTTTGCCCACAACTGATGTAAGGCTTACAGGTCTGTAATTACCTGCTTTTTCCCTACCCCCCTTTTTGAATAGTGGGGTAACGTTAGCTACCCTCCAATCCATGGGCACTGTTCCCGAGTCTAATGAATTCTGAAAAATCATGCTTAGTGCATCCGCTATCTCTAGGGCCACCTCCTTCAGTACCCTAGGATGCATGTTATCAGGCCCTGGGGATTTGTCCGCCTTCAATCCCTTTAGCTTCCTTAACACCATATCCTTAGAGATATTGATTTGCGTCAGTTCCTCCTTTGCCAATGTCCCTATTTTTCCCGATATCCCAGGGAGGTTTTTTGTGTCTTCCTTCGTAAAGACTGACCCAAAGTATGCATTTAGTTGGTCTGCCATTTCCTTATTTCCCATTATATATTCCCCCGTATCTGACTGCAATGGACCAACTTTGGTTTTCACCAGTCTTTTCCTCTTGATATACTTATAAAAGCTTTTGGAGTTAGTTTTTATATTTTCCGCCAGCTTGCTTTCGTAAGCTATTTTGCCCTTCTTGATTAAGCCCTTTGCCCTCCTTTGCTCTATCTTAAACTGTTCCCAATCTTCCGCTCTGGCGCGTTTTTTGGCTATTTTATACGCCCTATCTTTGGATTTTATGCTGTCTCTAATTTCCCCTGTTATCCACGGTTGAGTCACCTTTTTAGATTTCCTTTTATGCCAGATTGGTATAAACAATTTTTGCAATTTTGTCATTCTATCTTTAAATGCTTGCCATTGTTTATCTACCTCCAGTCCTCCCAGGAACGTTGTCCAATCAGACCTACTCAGTTCCCGTCTAATGGCATCATAATTCCCCTTGTTTAAATTCAGGACCTGAGTCTCTGAGTCAATTTCTTCGCTCTCCATTTCGAGTGAGAAATCGATCATGTTATGATCGCTCTGACCCAAGGGTCCCCGTACAACAAGATTACTAATTAGTCCCTTCTCATTGCACAGTACCCAGTCCAATATAGCCTGTTCCCGAGTTGGTTCCTCGACATATTGATCCAGATAACCATCCCTTAAACACTCAAGGAATTCCTCCTCCTCATTATTTTTACTGATTAGGCTAGTCCAATCTATATGTAAGTTAAAGTCACCTATGATGACAGCTGTGCTCTTATTGCACGCTTCTCTAATTTCCCTCGTGATGCCCTCCCCAACCTCTATTTTACTATTTGGAGGCCTATATACCACTCCTATTAATGTTTTTCGCCCCTCGCTATTTCTTAGCTCCACCCATATAGATTCTGTATTAACTGAGTTAATATCCTTCCTTTCAATTGCATTTATCCCCTCTTTTACCAGCAATGCTACCCCTCCTCCCTTTCTTTTTTGTCGATCCTTCCTAAATACTGAATACCCCTGTATGTTAAGCTCCCAGCCCTGCTCACCCTGCAACCATGTTTCCGTAATCCCAATTAGATCATAATTATTAACCTCTATTTCCACAGCTAATTCATCTACCTTGTTCCTGATGCTTCTCGCATTAAGGTATAAAACCCTCAGGCTTTTTTTATGCTCACATTTTTTATGAATTAGTTTGGCCCTTTGTTTTTTGTTCCTCTCCTTTTTACCATTTATTTCTGTCTGCCTTTCACTTTCCTCTATTTCACTACATGGGTTTCTAGCCCCCTGCCATACTAGTTTAAATGCTCCTGAACTGCTTTATCAAAATTTACCCCGAGAACATCAGTTCCATCTTTGCACAGGTGTAGACCGTCCCTTTTGTATAGGTCACACCTACCACAAAACTGGTCCCAATGCCTCAAAAATTTAAAACCCTCCCTCTTACACCACTGCTCAAGCCACGTATTTAGCCTAACTATCCTGTTCTCTGTACTCTTACTAGCACGTGGCACTGGTAGTAATCCAGAGATTACTACCTTCGAGGTCCTACTTTTTAGCTTGGCTCCTAACTCCCTAAATTCTACTTGTAGGACCTCTTCCCTTTTTTTAGCTACGTCGTTGGTACCAACATGTATCACACTGCCCTGTCCCTGTGCAGAATGTTCACACTTCCCTCCCCCTGTCCTGAGTGTTCACACAGCCCTCCCCCTGTGCTGAGTGTTCAGACTGGCTTCCCCCTGTGCGGAATGTTCACACTGCCCTGTCCCTGTGCAGAGTGTTCACACTGCCCTGTCCCTGTGCGGAGTGTTCACACTGCCCTGTCTCTGTGCTGAGTGTTCACACTGCCCTGTCCTTGTGCTGCGTGTTCACACTGCCCTGTCCCTGTTCTGAGTGTTCACACAGCCCTGTCCTTGTGCTGACTGTTCACACTGCCCTGTCCCTGTGCTGAGTGTTCACACTGCCCTGTCCCTGTGCTGAGTGTTCACACTGCCCTGTCCCTGTGCTGAGTGTTCACACTGCCCTGTCCTTGTGCTGAGTGTTCACACTGCCCTCTATCTTTGCTGTGTATTCACACTACCCTGTGCATGTGTTTAGTGTTCACACTGCCCTGTCCCTGTGCTGAGTGTTCACACTGCCCTGTCCATGTGCTGAGTGTTCACACTGCCCTGTCTCTGTGCTGAGTGTTCACACTGCCCTGTCCCTGTGCTGAGTGTTCACACTGCCCTCCCCCTGTGCTGAGTGTTCACACTGCCCTGTCCCTGTGCTGAGTATTCACACTGCCCAGTCCCTGTGCTGAGTGTTCACACTGCCCTGTCCCTGTGCTGAGTGTTCACACTGCCCTCCCCCTGTGCTGAGTGTTCACACTGACCTGTCCCTGTGCTGAGTGTTCACACTGCCCTCCCCTGTGCTGAGTGTTCACACTGCCCTGTCCCTGTGCTGAGTGTTCACACTGCCCTGTCCCTGTGCTGAGTGTTCACACTGCCCTGTCCCTGTGCTGAGTGTTCACACTGCTCTGTCCCTGTGCTGAGTGTTCACACTGCCCTGTCCCTGTGCTGAGTGTTCACACTGCCCTGTCCTGTGCTGAGTGTTCACACTGCCCTGTCCCTGTGCTGAGTGTTCACACTGCCCAGTCCCTGTGCTGAGTGTTCACACTGCCCTGTCCCTGTGCTGAGTGTTCACACTTCCCTGTCCTGTGCTGAGTGTTCACACTGCCCTGTCCCTGTGCTGAGTGTTCACACTGCCCTGTCCCTGTGCTGAGTGTTCACACTGCCCTGTCCCTGTGCTGAGTGTTCACACTGCCCTGTCCCTGTGCTGAGTGTTCACACTGCCCTGTCCCTGTGCTGAGTGTTCACACTGCCCTGTCGCTGTGCTGAGTGTTCACACTGCCGTCCCCCTGTGCTGAGTGTTCACACTGCCCTGTCCCTGTGCTGAGTGTTCACACTGCCCTGTCCCTGTGCTGAGTGTTCACACTGCCCGTCCCTGTGCTGAGTGTTCACACTGCCCTGTCCCTGTGCTGAGTGTTCACACTGCCCTGTCCCTGTGCTGAGTGTTCACACTGCCCTGTCCCTGTGCTGAGTGTTCACACTGCCCTGTCCCTGTGCTGAGTGTTCACACTGCCCTGTCCCTGTGCTGAGTGTTCACACTGCCCTGTCTCTGTGCTGAGTGTTCACACTGCCCTGCCCTGTGCTGAGTGTTCACACTGCCCTGTCCCTGTGCTGAGTGTTCACACTGCCCTGTCCCTGTGCTGAGTGTTCACACTGCCCTCTCCCTGTGCTGAGTGTTCACACAGCCCTGTCTCTGTGCTGAGTGTTCACACTGCCCTGTCTCTGTGCTGAGTGTTCACACTGCCCTGTCCCTGTGCTGAGTGTTCACACTGCCCTGTCTCTGTGCTGAGTGTTCACACTGCCCTGTCCCTGTGCTGAGTGTTCACACTGCCCTGTCCCTGTGCTGAGTGTTCACACTGCCCTCCCCTGTGCTGAGTGTTCACACTGCCCTGTCCCTGTGCTGAGTGTTCACACTGCCCTGTCCCTGTGCTGATAGTTCACACTGCCCTGTCCCTGTGCTGAGTGTTCACACTGCCCTGTCGCTGTGCTGAGTGTTCACACTGCCCTGTCCCTGTCCTGAGTGTTCACACTGCCCTCCCCCTGTGCTGAGTGTTCACACTGCCCTGTCCCTGTGCTGCGTGTTCACACTGCCCTGTCCCTGTTCTGAGTGTTCACACTGCCCTGTCACTGTCGTGAGTGTTCACACTGCCCTGTCCCTGTGCTGAGTTTTCACAGTGCTTTGTCCCTGTGCTGAGTGTTCTCACGGCCCTTTCCCTGTGCTGAGTGTTCACACTGCCTTGTCCCTGTGCTGAGTGTTCTCACTGCCCTGTCCATGTGCTGAGTGTTCACACTGCCCTATCCCTGTGCAGAGTGTTCACACTGCCCTGTCTCTGTGCTGAGTGTTCACGCTGCCCTGTCCCTGTGCTGAGTGTTCACACTGCCCTCCCCCTGTGCTGAGTGTTCACACTGACCTGTCCCTGAGCTGAGTGTTCACACTGCCCTCCCCCTGTGCTGAGTGTTCACAGTGCCCTGTCCTTGTGCTGAGTGTTCACACAGCCCTGTCCCTGTGCTGAGTGTTCACATTGCCCTGTCCCTGTGCTGAGTGTTCACACTGCTCTGTCCCTGTGCTGAGTGTTCACACTGCCCTGTCCCTGTGCTGAGTGTTCACACTGCCCTGTCCTGTGCTGAGTGTTCACACTGCCCTGTCCCTGTGCTGAGTGTTCACACTGCCCTGTCCCTGTGCTGAGTGTTCACACTGCCCTGTCCCTGTGCTGAGTGTTCACACTGCCCTGTCCCTGTGCTGAGTGTTCACACTGCCCTGTCCCTGTGCTGAGTGTTCACACTGCCCTGTCCCTGTGCTGAGTGTTCACACTGCCCTGTCCCTGTGCTGAGTGTTCACACTGCCCTGTCCCTGTGCTGAGTGTTCACACTGCCCTTTCCCTGTGCTGAGTGTTCACACTGCCCTGTCCCTGTGCTGAGTGTTCACACTGCCGTCCCCCTGTGCTGAGTGTTCACACTGCCCTGTCCCTGTGCTGAGTGTTCACACTGCCCTGTCCCTGTGCTGAGTGTTCACACTGCCCTGTCCCTGTGCTGAGTGTTCACACTGCCCTGTCCCTGTGCTGAGTGTTCACACTGCCCTGTCCCTGTGCTGAGTGTTCACACTGCCCTGTCCCTGTGCTGAGTGTTCACACTGCCCTGTCCCTGTGCTGAGTGTTCACACTGCCCTGTCCCTGTGCTGAGTGTTCACACTGCCCTGTCCCTGTGCTGAGTGTTCACACTGCCCTCCCCTGTGCTGAGTGTTCACACTGCCCTCCCCTGTGCTGAGTGTTCACACTGCCCTGTCCCTGTGCTGAGTGTTCACACTGCCCTCCCCTGTGCTGAGTGTTCACACTGCCCTGTCCCTGTGCTGAGTGTTCACACTGCCCTGTCCCTGTGCTGAGTGTTCACACTGCCCTGTCCCTGTGCTGAGTGTTCACACTGCCCTGTCCCTGTGCTGAGTGTTCACACTGCCCTGTCCCTGTGCTGAGTGTTCACACTGCCCTGTCCCTGTGCTGAGTGTTCACACTGCCCTGTCCCTGTGCTGAGTGTTCACACTGCCCTGTCCCTGTGCTGAGTGTTCACACTGCCCTGTCCCTGTGCTGAGTGTTCACACTGCCCTCTCCCTGTGCTGAGTGTTCACACTGCCCTGTCCCTGTGCTGAGTGTTCACACTGCCCTGTCCCTGTGCTGAGTGTTCACACTGCCCTGTCCCTGTGCTGAGTGTTCACACTGCCCTGTCCCTGTGCTGAGTGTTCACACTGCCCTGTCCCTGTGCTGAGTGTTCACACTGCCCTGTCCCTGTGCTGAGTGTTCACACTGCCCTGTCCCTGTGCTGAGTGTTCACACTGCCCTCCCCTGTGCTGAGTGTTCACACTGCCCTGTCCCTGTGCTGAGTGTTCACACTGCCCTGTCCCTGTGCTGAGTGTTCACACTGCCCTGTCCCTGTGCTGAGTGTTCACACTGCCCTGTCCCTGTGCTGAGTGTTCACACTGCCCTGTCCCTGTGCTGAGTGTTCACACTGCCCTCCCCCTGTGCTGAGTGTTCACACTGCCCTGTCCCTGTGCTGAGTGTTCACACTGCCCTGTCCCTGTGCTGAGTGTTCACACTGCCCTGTCCCTGTGCTGAGTGTTCACACTGCCGTCCCCCTGTGCTGAGTGTTCACACTGCCCTGTCCCTGTGCTGAGTGTTCACACTGCCCTTTCCCTGTGCTGAGTGTTCACACTGCCCTGTCCCTGTGCTGAGTGTTCACACTGCCCTGTCCCTGTGCTGAGTGTTCACACTGCCCTTGTCCCTGTGCTGAGTGTTCACACTGCCCTGTCCCTGTGCTGAGTGTTCACACTGCCCTGTCCCTGTGCTGAGTGTTCACACTGCCCTGTCCCTGTGCTGAGTGTTCACACTGCCCTGTCTCTGTGCTGAGTGTTCACACTGCCCTGTCCCTGTGCTGAGTGTTCACACTGCCCTGTCCCTGTTCTGAGTGTTCACACTGCCCTGTCCCTGTGCTGAGTGTTCACACTGCCCTCCCCCTGTGCTGAGTGTTCACACTGCCCACCCCCTGTGCTGAGTGTTCACACTGCCCTGTCCCTGTGCTGAGTGTTAACACTGCCCTCCCCCTGTGCTGAGTGTTCACACTGCCCTGTCCTTGTGCTGAGTGTTCACACTGCCTTTTCCCTGTGCTGAATGTTCACACTGCCCTGTCCCTGTGCTGTGTGTTCACAATTCCCTCTCCCTGTTCTGAGTGTTCACACTGCCTGGTCCCTGTGCTGAGGTTTCACACTGGCCTGTCCCTGTGCTGAGTGTTCACACTGCCCTGTCCCTGTTCTGAGTGTTCACACTGCCCTGTCCCTGCGGTGAGCGTTCACACTGCACTGTACCTGTGCTGAGTGTTCACAGAGCCCTCTCCCTGTGCTGAGTGTTCACACAGCCCTGTCTCTGTGCTGAGTGTTCACACTGCCCTGTCTCTGTGCTGAGTGTTCACACTGCCCTGTCTCTGTGCTGAGTGTTCACCAAACCCCTTCTTTGCCTCCCTACTTGATCCAAAACTTCCTGTGGTGCGGTGTACAAACTTGTTTTATCAATTTCCGCGAAATCGAATTCGTAAAATTGTCTGAACATCTTGGTCAACAGGACCTGGTACAACTGTTCCGTCTTTTTGGGGCACCACTCTGGTAACCGCACCTCAGTGAGATTTAAAATCACCGAGGCCACCGCGTAATGTACCCCCTGAAATAGTATCTGGTCTGTGGGGACCAGTACCAAACCATTCCCGGGTCCCTTACTAGTTTTAGGGCACCCTTCTTCCTCAGCTAGAACCATCGGAATCGTGGGCGGGGCTTTGCGTGGGCGCGTAATGAGTTCAGTGGCATTTACTGGGATCGGGGAGAATGGGGCTCCGCACCCCCTGGTGCTCGCATCCCACCTCATCCCCTGTCCGTTATCCTGCCATTGATTAATAAAAAATATGGAGATGCCTTTGGGGCAAACGTACTTTGACCCCCACATACATACATAAATTCCCTCATCCGGTTCCCACCATTTGTCCCAACAGACTTTCACTTGTCCGTCTGTCCCCGTAATTGTCCGATGGGTATTATTACCCAGTCGTTCCCACTCGACCGAAGAGTTTCTCATAGTTTTGCTCAGCTTTCGCAGCCACCACCATCGGCTCAATGGGACCTTCCCACTACAAGTCAAACAAATCCGTTTGCCGACGGTGACGCTGATCCTGGGTGCGATGATCCTTACTTTGGGGCACAGTAAAGAAGTCTCTTGGTAGGCAAACCCCGATGTGCTAGAATACTCCATTGAGTTCGTTCCCAGCCATCCTGGCCACCTTCCCTTGTGGAAATAGGTGCTGGTCTCCTCTGCCTCCCGTCTTCCGGTCCCATCCACCGCGATGGGGGCCGTGTCCCCGGAACATCCAAACACCACGACATCCTTGGTGCGGCCTCGATAGGCCAATCCACATCCGATTGCCACGAGCAATACTAGAATTCGTTCCATCCTTCCTTGGTTCCTGTGATCAGATAGAATGAGGTAGCCAGCCTCGCAAGAGTCTCTGGCTTTTGTGAAGGGTGAGCGGGTCCCCTGACCTCGCCTCACGTAAACTTCAACGTTCGCTGAATAAACTTCAACTAAACCTATCTTTAAAACTCCCATCATTTTATCGTTTTCTGTTAAAAACACTACAAACTTAGCCTTATTAAAACTATAAACTTAACCTTGAACTATGAACTTAAAACTTAACCTTGAACTATAGACTTAAAACTTAAAACTATAACTTTACAGTGCCGCCCGTTCTCAGGGCGGCCCCTTTAAATTCTGAGAAGGCTGCTGCGAGCTCTTCCCGACGGTGGGAGGGCACTGACCCTTCCCTCTGATCTGCCGCAGCCTGTTACTGCTGCGATGTGGCCGGTCTGTACCTGGGTTATCTTAACCTGAAATTTACGCCTTGGGGCAGTCTGGGGACATGACCACATCCTCCTGGGCTGGGGTTCTCTGCTTGACCTACGGGGAGTTGCTATGGGCGGGGGTTCCGTGACGGACGGACCGGGTTCCGAGACCTCCATCGGGATGACCTGGGGTTCCATCACAGTCGCCGGCTCCGCCTCCGCTGACTCCGCCTCCCTAACCTCGGGGCTGGCAGTTCGTGGCTCCGCCCTGCTCGGCCCAGCAGGCGGCCCTTCACTCGTGATCTCTGCCTCCCCTGAGGACTGGACGTTCAAAGCGGGCGGCCACATCTCTGGGAGCCACACCGGTACTCTCTGTGCTCCTATAGCGGCTGGCCCTGCCTCCTCTAGCTCCTCCCTCCTGTCCTCGGGACCTGCAGCTTGTGTGTCCACCCTGTGTGGATCTCTACCTACAGCCCCCATTCCCTCCAGACCGTTCCTCAGGAACCACCCGTCATCATCACTATGCTCATCTGCACTATCCTCATCTGACCAGGGTACCCTGAGTTCTTCCTCATCTAACCCCCAATTCCAGAAAAACGCTGCATGATCGTCCGGGATGTCCCTTCCCCTGATGCAAGCTGCTATGCCTGCCTGTGTGCCTTGTGGTCCTACCTGGGGCTGTGCTTTCCCATTGGCGGGATTTACCCCTGTAGTTTTCCCCTGCGCACCTGGCTGGTACAGTTTGCATTGGTTTATGTGGAACCACTTAGTGCGCCGAGGTACTTTTACGGCGTAAACCATGGGACTCGCCTTGTCTACAATGTTGTAGGGTCCCATATACAGTGGTTCCAGACTCCCTACTCTGGCGTAGTTTCTGACCATGACCTGGTCTCCTACTTCCCACTCCCGCGTTTTGCGGGGTTCCAGCAACAAGCGATTGCCCTGATGCTGCCTTCCCATGTTCCCAGCCGCCTGCTCATAAACTTGCTTCAGGCGCTCCAAGAGAGTCTGGGCGAACTTGTCCCTGCTTATCTCTTGGAGCTGACCCTCAGTGAGCACCGGGGCTAGCACATGGGTGGGGGTTCGCATGAGCCTGCCGGTCATTACCTCGTGCGGGGAGTACCCCGTACTTTTTGACTGACTGGCCCGGACCCCCATGAGGACTAAAGGCAGAACTTCCGCCCATTTTTGGGGCGAGTTCCTAGTCTCTTTCCTCAATTTCTCCTTCAGGGTCCGGTTCATACGTTCAACAATCCCGGATGACTGGGGATTGTGTGCTACGTGCCACTTCCCTTCAATGCCCAAAAGCATGAGGGTGTTCTGCATCACCTGGCCGGTGAAATGACTCCCTTGGTCTGACTCCACAAAACGGGGGAGTCCCCACCGCGAGAACACTTCCCGGACCAAGATTTTTGCTGTACCCAGTGCCGTAGCTGTTCGACAAGGGAAGGCTTCCACCCACTTGGAAAACACATCCACCAGGACGAGGCAGTACTTATAACCTCCCTGGGTGGTGGGCAGGGGTCCTATATAGTCGATCTGTATCGACTGCCATGGTCCCTCTACCCTTCTTACGTGTCCCATGGGCACCTTCCTTTTCTGGGGGTCTGGGTTGTTTGCAGCGCACACAAGACAGTTTGCACAGAACTCGCGGACTTGTTCCCTGAGCCCTGGCCACCATCCCGCTTGCTCTACCCGTTGCCAGGTAACCTCGGGCCCGGGGTGCCCTGCCCCTGGTCCCTCGTGAGCCAACTGGAGGAATTCCCTCCTGTGCTGCTGCGGCACAACCCACTGCTCCTCGCGGAACAGCATGCCTTCCTTAACTGAGAGGGTTGCCGTACTGTACGGACCTTCTACCTGCCTCCCCTCAGCAATCGTTTTTAGGATTGCTTTTAGGGCGGGATCCTGGGCTTGGACGGTCTTAAGGTCTAGGGGCAATGCTACCCTGGTGTTCCCGGGATTCCCGTCCCCGCCTCGGACCGCTGCTATGGGTCCGGTCCTATAGGGGTTCCAGAAAGTGCCGTCGCGGGCACCCTCCCTGGCTAGCGCATCCGCCTGCCGGTTGCCCTCCCCACGGGGCTCTGTGGAGGAGTGAGCTTTCACCTTATGGATGAAAATCTCTCCTTCCTCCCCTACTGCTGCTGCTAAGATCTTTTCCAGCAAGGGCTTCACCGTTAAAGGTCGCCCGTCCGCGGAGGTGTATCCGCGGCGGGACCAAATGGCCAGGTATTCCGTACACGAATTGCAGGTGAACATACTGTCCGAGCAAATCGTGTATGGGGTTGGGAAAATGTCTGGGTGGGTCACAACGTACACCACGGCAGACAGCTCAGCTTGCTGCGCGCTCATAGTGCTAGGGAGCTTGATCGCCAGGGCAAGGTCTGCCGCAGGGTCATAAACTCCACACCCTGTGAGTCGCTCGCCAGCAGACACTGTGCTAGACCCATCAACATAAATCTCGCGCCCAGTGGGATGTATCCCGGCCCGTAAACCTATGTTGACGTCCCACACCCCTTCCACCGAACACCGGTGGGCTGTACCGGGGTATACCAAATTGGCCGCAAGCCTGGGCTCGCAAAGACCTTTTACTCTAAGATCCAACTGGGAGAGAAGAAGGGTCCAACGCGCAATGCGTGCGCTGCTTACGGTCCCGTCTTTAATCCTCCCATCCAGAAGCATCTTAGTTGGTGTGTGATGTGTGAGGAGAGTGATGGGAGAGAGCCCTGTGAAGATCGCTGATCTTTTCACAGCCCAATGCGTGGCTAAAAGGTGCCTTTCGCAATTGGAGAAACTTCTCTCCACATCCGTTAATACCCTGGATGAATAGACAACCGGCCTCAGCTTGCCGTGACGCTCTTGGAGCAGCACGGCGCTTAAGCTGTCTCCGCTGGCAGCTACCTCCAGGAAAAACTCCTTCCCCCCATCTATGGCCCCTAAGGCTGGCGCGGTCTGCAGATCCCCTTTTAACTTCTCGAAGGCTGCTTGGCAGCCCTCGTCCCAAAACCACTCCACCCCCTTATGGAGGAGTCGGAGGAGCGGCGCCGCTGTGGCCGCATAATCTTCGATAAAATCCCTGCAGTAACCGGTCAGTCCCAAGAAGGACCTCACACCCCTCACGTTGTTGGGAATCGGTAATTCTTGCACCGACTCCCTCCTTGCTTTGTCTATGGCTCTTTCCCCAGCGCGTATGGTCAGTCCCAGGAATTTTACTTCCCGCTGACCGATACGTGCTTTCTTAGGGTTTATTTTAAAACCCTTTCTCGCTAACAGCTCCAATAACTCGTCCAGTAGTGGTCCGTGCTCCTCCCTTGAGTCCGTAAATAGGAGCAAATCATCCACATACTGTACTATCTGATTGGGCTGACTAAACTCCTTTAAACTTCCTGCCATACACTGATGAAAAATACTGGGGCTATTGTGGAAACCCTGTGGCAGACAGTTCCACGTGTACTGTTGCCCTTTGAAAGTAAAGGCAAACTTGTACTGGTCCTCTCGCCGCAGCGGGATGGACCAAAAACCGTTCGAGATATCCAGCACCGTGAACGTGGTCGCGGACGCTGGGATGCTCCCTATTAGGTCAGCAACTGCTGCTACTGTGGGCGCGCAGGCGGGAATGTTACTGTTAAGGACTCTGTAGTCCACCGTGGCTCTCCACGAATTATCCGGCTTCCTAACCGGCCATAATGGGGAGTTCACGTGTGTGGCTATCGGCCTCAACACGCCCTGCTGCACCAAGGAAGACATTGCTGTCTCCATATCGGGTTCTGCTTCTTTGGGGAAGTTATACTGCTTTTGGGGTCGGGTCATGGGGTCCCCATCTACGCTGACCTCAAACCCGACCACTCTCCCACAATCGTGCTTGTGGGTTGCAAACGCGTGCATATTATCTGACACGTACGTTTGCATGTCCGTTGGGACATCTGCGACCATAAGCCTGAGGTCGTAGCCTCCGGATGGCTGTACGGTACACAGGACCCCTGTTTCTTCCTCCCCCGGAATCACTATTACCTCGCCCTTTTCACCTTTAGCCCCCCAGAGACAGTGATTTCTGAGGTCCACGAGGATCCCGTGTCCCGCTAGGAGATCGGACCCGAGAATACCTCTTCCACCCCCCTTTTGCCATGCCATCAGTATACACTTCCACTTAAGGCGAAGTGTTCCTAAACGAATGGATAGCGGAAGGGAAAACGTGCCAGCCTGTTCTTTTCCTGTGAACCCTGCCAACGTGAATGGGACCTTGGTAGATAGCGGCGAGTCAAAAGGGTTATCTGTATGGATTATGGTGCAAGAAGCTCCCGTGTCCAACAAATAACTACCCTTCTGTTTCTCTACCTCCATCTCCACCACAGGTCGCCTCCACGCATCATAGCTAAGCGGACACAGGTAGACGGGCTGTGCTGGTTCTAGTCATGGGGCACTATTAGACGGTCCTGCGGCACCTACGGGGCCGGTTGCGACCGCCACCTGTCCACGCGCATTCAAGACCAGCTTGCGCATGGCTCCTAACACTGCTTCGAGGTCGTCGGGAGGGGTGGGTGCCTTGGCTTCCTTAGCCGGGACAGGCGCCTGGGCTCGGACCGCGGGATTTTTATCCTTGGAATCCTTCCAAGGGTTCCTGCAATGCTTGCGCCAGTGCCCTGTCTTCCCACACCCGTAACAAGCATTACTTGCCTGTGGGGCGCGATTACCCTCCTGATGCCACTCTCTTTGATACGGGGCTGCGGGTCGTACCTCATGTACTCTTCCCTTAAGGGGACGTGTTGCCATACCCCTTATATTGCGATAACCTAACGTGAGTCGATTCAAGACCGACTCTTCCGTAATGTTGAGGTCATTGGGATCAAACCATGCTTTTGCCTGCTCTCTGACGGCTGGTAAACTGTTGGCTATTATGCACCTAAGCCAATGAGTTAAAGCGGCGCCTTCCACATCTTCGCGCTCGGGCGCACCTAGACAGCTGCGCTCATATACTGGCCACAGCCTGTCGGCAAAAACCTTCGGGGGTTCTCCCTCCATCTGCACTGTCTGTCCCACTCTAGCAAACGGACCTTCGTCGTTCGCCCCCAACACTTCCAGGACCTCATTCTTTAATTCCTCATAACTCTTGGTTCCCCTCTTGCTCTCGCCTGAGAGACACTGAAGGACCGAGCTGTCTAATGAGAACAGCAGCATTTTTGCTGTCTCCCCATCATCGCAGCCGTTAATGGCTGCGGCTTGCTCAACTTCTCTGAAATGTACGGAAGGGTCGTCTATCTCGGTCAGCTTCCGTACGTGATTTATCATAGCTCTCAGCTGATGTGAACTGTGAGGCAACACCAGCTGTCCGAGGAGATCCCCCGGTTCTTCCCCACCGTTTCTGCTTGGGCCCCTTTTAATACCCGTTACTGGATACAACGATCCCTTTTCTACTTCCTTTTCAATGGGCTCTTTTGTTTCTTCCATTGCTTCCTCCCTAACCCAGGTTTCTGAATAGCTGGGTGGCGCGGAGGGCGCAGTGGCTACTACTTCTTCTGCTTTACTTGGTGGGGATTTTCTAAATCTCTCATTTACTAGCGGCTGGTGCGCCGACGGATTGATAAGGCACACCATGCCGTTTGCATTGTTCACGGCCTTTTTGAGGTGCTCTATCTCCCTTTGGCAGGCGCTATGATCGGCTCCCTGAAACTTATCCTCAAGGGCCAACTTATATGCCGCCCTAACCCCCATTAAGCTCTCTTCTTGAGTTCTTATCTGGGCAGCTTGGCGGTTACATCTTTCCTTTAACCTGCTCTCATTCAATTTTGCCTCAGTGACCTGGCACTCGAGATAATCTATCCTTGTTTTAAGGTGACTGGAGACTTCCTGGCTTTCTTGGTGTAACTCATTTAAATTCTTAATGAGCACCTCCCCTCCAGAAACCTTCTCCTCCATTTCTCCCTCTAAATGACTGATTCGAGCTACTAGCGCTGTAATGGTCTGGTTTGAAATCTGAACCTGCCTTTTGTAACACATAAGCCAGACTGCTTTCTCAAGTGTCTTTCTATGTTCTTTACTATCTGTCCACCTTTCAGCTGCCTCTAGTGGGCTCTTATCCGCTAACAATTCACTTATCCATTTCTTAGTTAGATTAACCTTTCCAAACACATAATCCGCTATCTTTTCCTGCATAACATTTCGTACAGTCATTCCAAAATCTAACACACTACCCTCTCGCTGCCAGTGTCCTGCCGCGGTCGCCATTTTCTGTAAGGGATTCCTGACCCTGCGTGTCTCGCGGCCTGTGAGATTCACGCGGCTCTGTGCAGCCTGTATGTCAGTGCGGGTCTAGGCCTTGTTGCCTGTTCTGGTCTCCAGCCAGTCTGGGAACACTAGACACACCTGTGAGTGGTTCGAATCACTCTCCCTTACGGTTCTAGACACTGGACTTAGATGCGAGAGCAGTAATGGAGATAAAACTCATGTAGACTTGGTTTGAATGGTACGAAATGGAAAATCTTTATTGCATGATACTTAAAATTATGAAATACATGTCATAAGCACAGATTAATGACAGTACAATCTTACAAACAGTTATGTAGTCGATCTTAGGGAAATGAGGAACGAACGGCACAAAGTAAATGGGGGCACACATTACAAATATCCTTAATCCTTAAACCCTCCCCTATCAATATCTATCCTAAACTAGATTCGTAGGATTTCGAGACTCATGCTCACCACTCGTGATAACTCGGAGAAATTCCGAATAGCTGATCGGATGTTTTCCACCGCAGCACCCACGTGTCGGTCAGGAGATCTCCTGGTCCCACTTGTTTACTTGCTTCTGCTGCTCCGGCTAGCAGGCTGGACCGTCTGCTGTGATGAAGACCTGTGTTGGTTGGCTTAACAGGTACTCTTGGAGCACAGTTGTCAATATCATCGATACGATATGTTTTCACGTTCCAGTTACTTTGGACACAGTCCAGTTATCGTCGATGCAATATGTTTCGTTATAAGTTCAAAAGAGAACTCTTCCTGGCGAGGAAAACTTGGCTAATCGACCTACAGGCGCGGTCGGGATTTACTGACCGTGGCGATGGATATGGTCTTCCTCTCTTCTCATCTCATCTCATCTCATCTCATCTCATCTCGGGCCTTCGGTTCCGCTGCCAGTTACCAACATAGGTCTTCGTTACGCGACACGAGGTAGATCCGAACGGATCAGAAAGTTCAACAGTCTTTTCAGAAGAGGCAACAGGCAAGCAGAAGCCCAACTACGAGTACACAGGAGCAGCCACGAGGTTACGAATCGACCGGATAAAAGCACAGGAGCAAGAGAGAGAATGGACGGTTTGGAGCCTGCAATTATAGTGCAAAATCTTCCGTTTCCCGCCCAACTATAATGTCCATTCTTTTGTTTAGGGTTTGGCGCCCAAATGTCTTGTATGGGTGATCTCCGTTCTTAATGGGTTTCGGGGCTACTCGTAAATGTCTGAGTACCTGTTAATATTTCTCCCATTGTTAAATCGGTCGGTGTTCTCCCTGGAGGGGTTTGGGGCTTCCAAGTGTCCTGTATAACTACCTGCTAACGGCTCTCTCATCGTAGAGTCGTTGGGATTTTACATATTAATGTCTTTTGGATGGGCCCTTGATTACTCGGTACAATGGCTTTCCTTTGTACCTGGGAGACCGATTCCAGTATCTATGTTTATACTGCAAACCCATAATGTCTCGTGTATTATCTTCACTGTGCTGAATCTTAATCGATCTTGCACAAATGTTTATTGGAACGCCATCTTGTCTGCCTGTTGAAAAGTCTAGAATGTTCTGTCACGAGGTGCGGCGGCCATTTTACAGGCTGCTTGTGTCCACTTTAAACTGCCAGCATTCTGCTGAAATAAAAGCTGTTTGAACGAAACTCTGTGTTCTCTCCTTATTAACAAATCGCGATATATTGCGAATTCTACAGTCCCTCCTGTTGATGCGAATAACTCCGCTTATCGTATCAAAAATCATAGTGGTGAGCAATATTATCTCGATTTCTCTCCGAATCCAGTAAATTAATCCCATAATTTTTAACTTAGCTAGGGTCTCTGTGTCGTCCTCATTTCCCAAGAAAACCACATTTTATATCACCGTAGGCATTATTTGCCCTTAAACTTACACCACTTGTTTTCCTTCCCGGCGTAACCAGGCCGATACCTCTCGTATCACCTGTATATTCGTCTTTTATTCAGGGAAAAGAGAAACAAAACCCAAAACCAAACAATCATTTTTAACTATAACACCATCACCAAAATAAATCAACACCAACTCTTAAAACATGTCGAGTTCCCAACGTATTTACAATCTCTGAAAATCTTATATGAGTACAAACTTCCGCGGCGCACGCGGCGAGCGGGAGTGACGCCATTTTCCGATTACACGGTGCTCTCATCGTGCACGCGCACGTAACGTTCTCGCCACTCTCCCGTGTTTTCATGCTTGGTGAGGCGTTTGTCTCTTTTACAATGTACGACCAATAGGTACACTACAATAAACACTTGACATACGACTAAAATGTGGGAGGCTATTCTGATCCATGAAGGCACTTCAATATTAGTGAACAGATTCCACCACGGTGGAACTACTATATCCAGAATGTCTGTTCCTATTTCGACAGTTTTCTGCTCTAATGTATAAAAATGTTTCTGTGATACCGCGACGGCTTTCAGAAGTTTGGTTAAGTGTTCAGGGAGAGGGGGAATGAGGTATCCAAAATGCGCGACGAATCGCTGCAAGTCGGTGAAATTCTCTTTTACTGTGAGATGAACAGTGGATGGTTCAGGGATTGGGATAATTCGCTGTTGTGCTACTTGAACTTCAGCCCTGGGTTTAAAACAGAAACTGCTGTCACTCACCGGACACCGGCTACGGTTTCCATGCTGGTAGTGTTGCGCTGCAGTGGTAACACAATATGTTCCACCCCCGATGTATGCTACCTGCGGAGGCACATGATCTTGTGCCATTGCCTCCATGGTGCAATTCATGGACTTGGCGCCAGCCGTTCTGAACCCGCACTGTGGTGTTAAAAAGGCATTCAAGTGCTGGGGGCACAGTATTATGTGTGCTCCCCTGCCACGACAACCAGAGAGATCTGTACCTGTCATCGTTTGCTCCCAGCGGATGACGTAAGGTGGAACCGCTGCATAACGAATGTGGGCTCCCCCCTGAATGACACCGATGTTCTCTACCCGATATACCGGGGCGGGCTTTGCTGTGTCGCCCAAAATCGGCATACGTAATACTATTCCCATAATAGTATGGTTTGAACGTCCGCAGTCCACGGGGACTGGGTATGCTTCTGAAGCTAGCCTGAGCTGGCACGGGCTTAATGCGTTCTGAAAAGGGTGGAGCGCCCGTAGGTGTTTGTTACTTATCCAGGACGGAACCAAACCTTGTTTTAAATCCTCCAAATTACTGCGGCCCTCGCCCAGTAACCACGCCCCGTAAAGCACGCACACCTCGTTCTGCGCAGCTTGATCGGATGCATTCCGATCTTCCCTGATCAGGGCATTTACCGTACGCGCATGTTTCTCCAGCTCTGCTATAATTTCCTTTAAATGGAGAGTCATGGCTTGGTCCTCGTGTAGACCTGACCCTACCACTTTATTCTCATCTGTTAGAATGTCTTTTAATTGTGTCTTTAAACCATTAATCTGGGTCTGCAGCTCCACACTGTCTAGAGCGTTGACCACAGATGTACCCTGTGTTAAAAGCAGTGAACGCATCGTTCACCAAACCCCTTCTTTGCCTCCCTACTTGATCCAAAACTTCCTGTGGTGCGGTGTACAAACTTGTTTTATCAATTTCTGCAAAATCGAACTCGTAAAATTGTCTGAACATCTTGGTCAACAGGACCTGGTACAACTGTTCCGTCTTTTTGGGGCACCACTCTGGTAACCGCACCTCAGTGAGATTTAAAATCACCGAGGCCACCGCGTAATGTACCCCCTGAAATAGTATCTGGTCTGTGGGGACCAGTACCAAACCATTCCCGGGTCCCTTACTAGTTTTAGGGCACCCTTCTTCCTCAGCTAGAACCATCGGAATCGTGGGCGGGGCTTTGCGTGGGCGCGTAATGAGTTCAGTGGCATTTACTGGGATCGGGGAGAATGGGGCTCCGCACCCCCTGGTGCTCGCATCCCACCTCATCCCCTGTCCGTTATCCTGCCATTGATTAATAAAAAATATGGAGATGCCTTTGGGGCAAACGTACTTTGACCCCCACATACATACATAAATTCCCTCATCCGGTTCCCACCATTTGTCCCAACAGACTTTCACTTGTCCGTCTGTCCCCGTAATTGTCCGATGGGTATTATTACCCAGTCGTTCCCACTCGACCGAAGAGTTTCTCATAGTTTTGCTCAGCTTTCGCAGCCACCACCATCGGCTCAATGGGACCTTCCCACTACAAGTCAAACAAATCCGTTTGCCGACGGTGACGCTGATCCTGGGTGCGATGATCCTTACTTTGGGGCACAGTAAAGAAGTCTCTTGGTAGGCAAACCCCGATGTGCTAGAATACTCCGTTGAGTTCGTTCCCAGCCATCCTGGCCACCTTCCCTTGTGGAAATAGGTGCTGGTCTCCTCTGCCTCCCGTCTTCCGGTCCCATCCACCGCGATGGGGGCCGTGTCCCCGGAACATCCAAACACCACGACATCCTTGGTGCGGCCTCGATAGGCCAATCCACATCCGATTGCCACGAGCAATACTAGAATTCGTTCCATCCTTCCTTGGTTCCTGTGATCAGATAGAATGAGGTAGCCAGCCTCGCAAGAGTCTCTGGCTTTTGTGAAGGGTGAGCGGGTCCCCTGACCTCGCCTCACGTAAACTTCAACGTTCGCTGAATAAACTTCAACTAAACCTATCTTTAAAACTCCCATCATTTTATCGTTTTCTGTTAAAAACACTACAAACTTAGCCTTATTAAAACTATAAACTTAACCTTGAACTATGAACTTAAAACTTAACCTTGAACTATAGACTTAAAACTTAAAACTATAACTTTACAGTGCCGCCCGTTCTCAGGGCGGCCCCTTTAAATTCTGAGAAGGCTGCTGCGAGCTCTTCCCGACGGTGGGAGGGCACTGACCCTTCCCTCTGATCTGCCGCAGCCTGTTACTGCTGCGATGTGGCCGGTCTGTACCTGGGTTATCTTAACCTGAAATTTACGCCTTGGGGCAGTCTGGGGACATGACCACATCCTCCTGGGCTGGGGTTCTCTGCTTGACCTACGGGGAGTTGCTATGGGCGGGGGTTCCGTGACGGACGGACCGGGTTCCGAGACCTCCATCGGGATGACCTGGGGTTCCATCACAGTCGCCGGCTCCGCCTCCGCTGACTCCGCCTCCCTAACCTCGGGGCTGGCAGTTCGTGGCTCCGCCCTGCTCGGCCCAGCAGGCGGCCCTTCACTCGTGATCTCTGCCTCCCCTGAGGACTGGACGTTCAAAGCGGGCGGCCACATCTCTGGGAGCCACACCGGTACTCTCTGTGCTCCTATAGCGGCTGGCCCTGCCTCCTCTAGCTCCTCCCTCCTGTCCTCGGGACCTGCAGCTTGTGTGTCCACCCTGTGTGGATCTCTACCTACAGCCCCCATTCCCTCCAGACCGTTCCTCAGGAACCACCCGTCATCATCACTATGCTCATCTGCACTATCCTCATCTGACCAGGGTACCCTGAGTTCTTCCTCATCTAACCCCCAATTCCAGAAAAACGCTGCATGATCGTCCGGGATGTCCCTTCCCCTGATGCAAGCTGCTATGCCTGCCTGTGTGCCTTGTGGTCCTACCTGGGGCTGTGCTTTCCCATTGGCGGGATTTACCCCTGTAGTTTTCCCCTGCGCACCTGGCTGGTACAGTTTGCATTGGTTTATGTGGAACCACTTAGTGCGCCGAGGTACTTTTACGGCGTAAACCATGGGACTCGCCTTGTCTACAATGTTGTAGGGTCCCATATACAGTGGTTCCAGACTCCCTACTCTGGCGTAGTTTCTGACCATGACCTGGTCTCCTACTTCCCACTCCCGCGTTTTGCGGGGTTCCAGCAACAAGCGATTGCCCTGATGCTGCCTTCCCATGTTCCCAGCCGCCTGCTCATAAACTTGCTTCAGGCGCTCCAAGAGAGTCTGGGCGAACTTGTCCCTGCTTATCTCTTGGAGCTGACCCTCAGTGAGCACCGGGGCTAGCACATGGGTGGGGGTTCGCATGAGCCTGCCGGTCATTACCTCGTGCGGGGAGTACCCCGTACTTTTTGACTGACTGGCCCGGACCCCCATGAGGACTAAAGGCAGAACTTCCGCCCATTTTTGGGGCGAGTTCCTAGTCTCTTTCCTCAATTTCTCCTTCAGGGTCCGGTTCATACGTTCAACAATCCCGGATGACTGGGGATTGTGTGCTACGTGCCACTTCCCTTCAATGCCCAAAAGCATGAGGGTGTTCTGCATCACCTGGCCGGTGAAATGACTCCCTTGGTCTGACTCCACAAAACGGGGGAGTCCCCACCGCGAGAATACTTCCCGGACCAAGATTTTTGCTGTACCCAGTGCCGTAGCTGTTCGACAAGGGAAGGCTTCCACCCACTTGGAAAACACATCCACCAGGACGAGGCAGTACTTATAACCTCCCTGGGTGGTGGGCAGGGGTCCTATATAGTCGATCTGTATCGACTGCCATGGTCCCTCTACCCTTCTTACGTGTCCCATGGGCACCTTCCTTTTCTGGGGGTCTGGGTTGTTTGCAGCGCACACAAGACAGTTTGCACAGAACTCGCGGACTTGTTCCCTGAGCCCTGGCCACCATCCCGCTTGCTCTACCCGTTGCCAGGTAACCTCGGGCCCGGGGTGCCCTGCCCCTGGTCCCTCGTGAGCCAACTGGAGGAATTCCCTCCTGTGCTGCTGCGGCACAACCCACTGCTCCTCGCGGAACAGCATGCCTTCCTTAACTGAGAGGGTTGCCGTACTGTACGGACCTTCTACCTGCCTCCCCTCAGCAATCGTTTTTAGGACTGCTTTTAGGGCGGGATCCTGGGCTTGGACGGTCTTAAGGTCTAGGGGCAATGCTACCCTGGGGTTCCCGGGATTCCCGTCCCCGCCTCGGACCGCTGCTATGGGTCCGGTCCTATAGGGGTTCCAGAAAGTGCCGTCGCGGGCACCCTCCCTGGCTAGCGCATCCGCCTGCCGGTTGCCCTCCCCACGGGGCTCTGTGGAGGAGTGAGCTTTCACCTTATGGATGAAAATCTCTCCTTCCTCCCCTACTGCTGCTGCTAAGATCTTTTCCAGCAAGGGCTTCACCGTTAAAGGTCGCCCGTCCGCGGAGGTGTATCCGCGGCGGGACCAAATGGCCAGGTATTCCGTACACGAATTGCAGGTGAACATACTGTCCGAGCAAATCGTGTATGGGGTTGGGAAAATGTCTGGGTGGGTCACAACGTACACCACGGCAGACAGCTCAGCTTGCTGCGCGCTCATAGTGCTAGGGAGCTTGATCGCCAGGGCAAGGTCTGCCGCAGGGTCATAAACTCCACACCCTGTGAGTCGCTCGCCAGCAGACACTGTGCTAGACCCATCAACATAAATCTCGCGCCCAGTGGGATGTATCCCGGCCCGTAAACCTATGTTGACGTCCCACACCCCTTCCACCGAACACCGGTGGGCTGTACCGGGGTATACCAAATTGGCCGCAAGCCTGGGCTCGCAAAGACCTTTTACTCTAAGATCCAACTGGGAGAGAAGAAGGGTCCAACGCGCAATGCGTGCGCTGCTTACGGTCCCGTCTTTAATCCTCCCATCCAGAAGCATCTTAGTTGGTGTGTGATGTGTGAGGAGAGTGATGGGAGAGAGCCCTGTGAAGATCGCTGATCTTTTCACAGCCCAATGCGTGGCTAAAAGGTGCCTTTCGCAATTGGAGAAACTTCTCTCCACATCCGTTAATACCCTGGATGAATAGACAACCGGCCTCAGCTTGCCGTGACGCTCTTGGAGCAGCACGGCGCTTAAGCTGTCTCCGCTGGCAGCTACCTCCAGGAAAAACTCCTTCCCCCCATCTATGGCCCCTAAGGCTGGCGCGGTCTGCAGATCCCCTTTTAACTTCTCGAAGGCTGCTTGGCAGCCCTCGTCCCAAAACCACTCCACCCCCTTATGGAGGAGTCGGAGGAGCGGCGCCGCTGTGGCCGCATAATCTTCGATAAAATCCCTGCAGTAACCGGTCAGTCCCAAGAAGGACCTCACACCCCTCACGTTGTTGGGAATCGGTAATTCTTGCACCGACTCCCTCCTTGCTTTGTCTATGGCTCTTTCCCCAGCGCGTATGGTCAGTCCCAGGAATTTTACTTCCCGCTGACCGATACGTGCTTTCTTAGGGTTTATTTTAAAACCCTTTCTCGCTAACAGCTCCAATAACTCGTCCAGTAGTGGTCCGTGCTCCTCCCTTGAGTCCGTAAATAGGAGCAAATCATCCACATACTGTACTATCTGATTGGGCTGACTAAACTCCTTTAAACTTCCTGCCATACACTGATGAAAAATACTGGGGCTATTGTGGAAACCCTGTGGCAGACAGTTCCACGTGTACTGTTGCCCTTTGAAAGTAAAGGCAAACTTGTACTGGTCCTCTCGCCGCAGCGGGATGGACCAAAAACCGTTCGAGATATCCAGCACCGTGAACGTGGTCGCGGACGCTGGGATGCTCCCTATTAGGTCAGCAACTGCTGCTACTGTGGGCGCGCAGGCGGGAATGTTACTGTTAAGGACTCTGTAGTCCACCGTGGCTCTCCACGAATTATCCGGCTTCCTAACCGGCCATAATGGGGAGTTCACGTGTGTGGCTATCGGCCTCAACACGCCCTGCTGCACCAAGGAAGACATTGCTGTCTCCATATCGGGTTCTGCTTCTTTGGGGAAGTTATACTGCTTTTGGGGTCGGGTCATGGGGTCCCCATCTACGCTGACCTCAAACCCGACCACTCTCCCACAATCGTGCTTGTGGGTTGCAAACGCGTGCATATTATCTGACACGTACGTTTGCATGTCCGTTGGGACATCTGCGACCATAAGCCTGAGGTCGTAGCCTCCGGATGGCTGTACGGTACACAGGACCCCTGTTTCTTCCTCCCCCGGAATCACTATTACCTCGCCCTTTTCACCTTTAGCCCCCCAGAGACAGTGATTTCTGAGGTCCACGAGGATCCCGTGTCCCGCTAGGAGATCGGACCCGAGAATACCTCTTCCACCCCCCTTTTGCCATGCCATCAGTATACACTTCCACTTAAGGCGAAGTGTTCCTAAACGAATGGATAGCGGAAGGGAAAACGTGCCAGCCTGTTCTTTTCCTGTGAACCCTGCCAACGTGAATGGGACCTTGGTAGATAGCGGCGAGTCAAAAGGGTTATCTGTATGGATTATGGTGCAAGAAGCTCCCGTGTCCAACAAATAACTACCCTTCTGTTTCTCTACCTCCATCTCCACCACAGGTCGCCTCCACGCATCATAGCTAAGCGGACACAGGTAGACGGGCTGTGCTGGTTCTAGTCATGGGGCACTATTAGACGGTCCTGCGGCACCTACGGGGCCGGTTGCGACCGCCACCTGTCCACGCGCATTCAAGACCAGCTTGCGCATGGCTCCTAACACTGCTTCGAGGTCGTCGGGAGGGGTGGGTGCCTTGGCTTCCTTAGCCGGGACAGGCGCCTGGGCTCGGACCGCGGGATTTTTATCCTTGGAATCCTTCCAAGGGTTCCTGCAATGCTTGCGCCAGTGCCCTGTCTTCCCACACCCGTAACAAGCATTACTTGCCTGTGGGGCGCGATTACCCTCCTGATGCCACTCTCTTTGATACGGGGCTGCGGGTCGTACCTCATGTACTCTTCCCTTAAGGGGACGTGTTGCCATACCCCTTATATTGCGATAACCTAACGTGAGTCGATTCAAGACCGACTCTTCCGTAATGTTGAGGTCATTGGGATCAAACCATGCTTTTGCCTGCTCTCTGACGGCTGGTAAACTGTTGGCTATTATGCACCTAAGCCAATGAGTTAAAGCGGCGCCTTCCACATCTTCGCGCTCGGGCGCACCTAGACAGCTGCGCTCATATACTGGCCACAGCCTGTCGGCAAAAACCTTCGGGGGTTCTCCCTCCATCTGCACTGTCTGTCCCACTCTAGCAAACGGACCTTCGTCGTTCGCCCCCAACACTTCCAGGACCTCGTTCTTTAATTCCTCATAACTCTTGGTTCCCCTCTTGCTCTCGCCTGAGAGACACTGAAGGACCGAGCTGTCTAATGAGAACAGCAGCATTTTTGCTGTCTCCCCATCATCGCAGCCGTTAATGGCTGCGGCTTGCTCAACTTCTCTGAAATGTACGGAAGGGTCGTCTATCTCGGTCAGCTTCCGTACGTGATTTATCATAGCTCTCAGCTGATGTGAACTGTGAGGCAACACCAGCTGTCCGAGGAGATCCCCCGGTTCTTCCCCACCGTTTCTGCTTGGGCCCCTTTTAATACCCGTTACTGGATACAACGATCCCTTTTCTACTTCCTTTTCAATGGGTTCTTTTGTTTCTTCCATTGCTTCCTCCCTAACCCAGGTTTCTGAATAGCTGGGTGGCGCGGAGGGCGCAGTGGCTACTACTTCTTCTGCTTTACTTGGTGGGGATTTTCTAAATCTCTCATTTACTAGCGGCTGGTGCGCCGACGGATTGATAAGGCACACCATGCCGTTTGCATTGTTCACGGCCTTTTTGAGGTGCTCTATCTCCCTTTGGCAGGCGCTATGATCGGCTCCCTGAAACTTATCCTCAAGGGCCAACTTATATGCCGCCCTAACCCCCATTAAGCTCTCTTCTTGAGTTCTTATCTGGGCAGCTTGGCGGTTACATCTTTCCTTTAACCTGCTCTCATTCAATTTTGCCTCAGTGACCTGGCACTCGAGATAATCTATCCTTGTTTTAAGGTGACTGGAGACTTCCTGGCTTTCTTGGTGTAACTCATTTAAATTCTTAATGAGCACCTCCCCTCCAGAAACCTTCTCCTCCATTTCTCCCTCTAAATGACTGATTCGAGCTACTAGCGCTGTAATGGTCTGGTTTGAAATCTGAACCTGCCTTTTGTAACACATAAGCCAGACTGCTTTCTCAAGTGTCTTTCTATGTTCTTTACTATCTGTCCACCTTTCAGCTGCCTCTAGTGGGCTCTTATCCGCTAACAATTCACTTATCCATTTCTTGTTAGATTAACCTTTCCAAACACATAATCCGCTATCTTTTCCTGCATAACATTTCGTACAGTCATTCCAAAATCTAACACACTACCCTCTCGCTGCCAGTGTCCTGCCGCGGTCGCCATTTTCTGTAAGGGATTCCTGACCCTGCGTGTCTCGCGGCCTGTGAGATTCACGCGGCTCTGTGCAGCCTGTATGTCAGTGCGGGTCTAGGCCTTGTTGCCTGTTCTGGTCTCCAGCCAGTCTGGGAACACTAGACACACCTGTGAGTGGTTCGAATCACTCTCCCTTACGGTTCTAGACACTGGACTTAGATGCGAGAGCAGTAATGGAGATAAAACTCATGTAGACTTGGTTTGAATGGTACGAAATGGAAAATCTTTATTGCATGATACTTAAAATTATGAAATACATGTCATAAGCACAGATTAATGACAGTACAATCTTACAAACAGTTATGTAGTCGATCTTAGGGAAATGAGGAACGAACGGCACAAAGTAAATGGGGGCACACATTACAAATATCCTTAATCCTTAAACCCTCCCCTATCAATATCTATCCTAAACTAGATTCGTAGGATTTCGAGACTCATGCTCACCACTCGTGATAACTCGGAGAAATTCCGAATAGCTGATCGGATGTTTTCCACCGCAGCACCCACGTGTCGGTCAGGAGATCTCCTGGTCCCACTTGTTTACTTGTTTCTGCTGCTCCGGCTAGCAGGCTGGACCGTCTGCTGTGATGAAGACCTGTGTTGGTTGGCTTAACAGGTACTCTTGGAGCACAGTTGTCAATATCATCGATACGATATGTTTTCACGTTCCAGTTACTTTGGACACAGTCCAGTTATCGTCGATGCAATATGTTTCGTTATAAGTTCAAAAGAGAACTCTTCCTGGCGAGGAAAACTTGGCTAATCGACCTACAGGCGCGGTCGGGATTTACTGACCGTGGCGATGGATATGGTCTTCCTCTCTTCTCATCTCATCTCATCTCATCTCATCTCATCTCGGGCCTTCGGTTCCGCTGCCAGTTACCAACATAGGTCTTCGTTACGCGACACGAGGTAGATCCGAACGGATCAGAAAGTTCAACAGTCTTTTCAGAAGAGGCAACAGGCAAGCAGAAGCCCAACTACGAGTACACAGGAGCAGCCACGAGGTTACGAATCGACCGGATAAAAGCACAGGAGCAAGAGAGAGAATGGACGGTTTGGAGCCTGCAATTATAGTGCAAAATCTTCCGTTTCCCGCCCAACTATAATGTCCATTCTTTTGTTTAGGGTTTGGCGCCCAAATGTCTTGTATGGGTGATCTCCGTTCTTAATGGGTTTCGGGGCTACTCGTAAATGTCTGAGTACCTGTTAATATTTCTCCCATTGTTAAATCGGTCGGTGTTCTCCCTGGAGGGGTTTGGGGCTTCCAAGTGTCCTGTATAACTACCTGCTAACGGCTCTCTCATCGTAGAGTCGTTGGGATTTTACATATTAATGTCTTTTGGATGGGCCCTTGATTACTCGGTACAATGGCTTTCCTTTGTACCTGGGAGACCGATTCCAGTATCTATGTTTATACTGCAAACCCATAATGTCTCGTGTATTATCTTCACTGTGCTGAATCTTAATCGATCTTGCACAAATGTTTATTGGAACGCCATCTTGTCTGCCTGTTGAAAAGTCTAGAATGTTCTGTCACGAGGTGCGGCGGCCATTTTACAGGCTGCTTGTGTCCACTTTAAACTTGCCAGCATTCTGCTGAAATAAAAGCTGTTTGAACGAAACTCTGTGTTCTCTCCTTATTAACAAAATCGCGATATATTGCGAATTCTACAGTGTTCACACTGCCCTCCACCTTTGCTGAGTATTCACACTGCCCTGTCCATGTGTTTAGTGTTCACACTGCACTGTCCCTGTGATGAGTGTTCTCACTTCCCTGTCCCTGTGCTGAGTGTTCACACTTCCCTGCCCCTGTGCTGAGTGTTCAAACTGCCCTCCCCCTGTGCTGAGTGTTCACACTGCCCTGTCCCTGTGCAGAATGTTCACACTTCCCTCCCCCTGTCCTGAGTGTTCACACAGCCCTCCCCCTGTGCTGAGTGTTCAGACTGGCTTCCCCCTGTGCGGAATGTTCACACTGCCCTGTCCCTGTGCAGAGTGTTCACACTGCCCTGTCCCTGTGCGGAGTGTTCACACTGCCCTGTCTCTGTGCTGAGTGTTCACACTGCCCTGTCCTTGTGCTGCGTGTTCACACTGCCCTGTCCCTGTTCTGAGTGTTCACACAGCCCTGTCCTTGTGCTGACTGTTCACACTGCCCTGTCCCTGTGCTGAGTGTTCACACTGCCCTGTCCCTGTGCTGAGTGTTCACACTGCCCTGTCCCTGTGCTGAGTGTTCACACTGCCCTGTCCTTGTGCTGAGTGTTCACACTGCCCTCTATCTTTGCTGTGTATTCACACTACCCTGTGCATGTGTTTAGTGTTCACACTGCCCTGTCCCTGTGCTGAGTGTTCTCACTGCCCTGTCCATGTGCTGAGTGTTCACACTGCCCTGTCTCTGTGCGGAGTGTTCACGCTTCCCTGTCCCTGGGCTGAGTGTTCACACTGCCCTCCCCCTGTGCTGAGTGTTCACACTGCCCTGTCCCTGTGCTGAGTATTCACACTGCCCAGTCCCTGTGATGAGTGTTCACACTGCCCTGTCCCTTAGCTGAGTGTTCACACTGCCCTCCCCCTGTGCTGAGTGTTCACACTGACCTGTCCCTGAGCTGAGTGTTCACACTGCCCTCCCCCTGTGCTGAGTGTTCACAGTGCCCTGTCCTTGTGCTGAGTGTTCACACTGCCTGTTCCCTGTGCTGCATGTTCACACTGCCCTGTCACTGTGCTGAGTGTTCACACTTATCTGTCCTTGTGCTGAGTGTTCACACTGCCCTGTCCTTGTGCTTAGTGTTCACACAGCCCTGTCCTTGTGCTGAGTGTTCACACTGCCCTGTCCCTGTGCTGAGTGTTCGCACTGCCCTGTCCCTGTGCTGAGTGTTCACACTGCCCTGTCCCTGTGCTGAGTGTTCACACTTCCCTGTCCTTGTGCTGAGTGTTCACACTGCCCTGTCCCTGTGATGAGTGTTCACACTGCCCTGTCCCTCTGCTGAGTGTTCACACTGCCCTGTCCCTGTACTGAGTGTTCACACTGCCCTGTCCCTGTGCTGAGTGTTCACACTGCCCTTTCCCTGTGATGAGTGTTCACACTGCCCTGTCGCTGTCATTAATGTTCACACTGCCGTCCCCCTGTGATGAGTGTTCACACTGCCCTGTCCCTGTGCTGAGTGTTCACATTGCCCTGTCCCTGTGCTGAGTGTTCACACTGCCCCGTCCCTGTGCTGAGTGTTCACACTGCCCTGTCGCTGTGCTGAGTGTTCACACTGCCCTGTCCCTGTGCTGAGTGTTCACACTGCCCTGTCGCTGTGCTGAGTGTTCACACTGCCCTGTCCCTGTGCTGAGTGTTCACACAGCCCTGTCCCTGTTCTGAGTGTTCACACTGCCCTGTCCCTGAGCTGAATGTTCACACTGCCCTCCCCCTGTGCTGAGTGTTCACACTGCCCACCCCCTGTGCTGAGTGTTCACACTGCCCTGTCCCTGTGCTGAGTGTTCACACTGCCCTCCCCCTGTGCTGAGTGTTCACACTGCCCTGTCCTTGTGCTGAGTGTTCACACTGCCTTTTCCCTGTGCTGAATGTTCACACTGCCCTGTCCCTGTGCTGAGTGTTCACACTTCCCTCTCCCTGTTCTGAGTGTTCACACTGCCTGGTCCCTGTGCTGAGTGTTCACACTGGCCTGTCCCTGTGCTGAGTGTTCACACTGCCCTGTCCCTGTTCTGAGTGTTCACACTGCCCTGTCCCTGCGGTGAGCGTTCACACTGCACTGTACCTGTGCTGAGTGTTCACAGTGCCCTCTCCCTGTGCTGAGTGTTCACACAGCCCTGTCTCTGTGCTGAGTGTTCACACTGCCCTGTCTCTGTGCTGAGTGTTCACACTGCCCTGTCTCTGTGCTGAGTGTTCACACTGCCCTGTCCCTGTGCTGAGTGTTCACACTGCCATGTCTCTGTGCTGAGTGTTCACACTGCCCTGTCCCTGTGCTGAGTGTTCACACTGCCCTGTCCCTGTGCTGAGTGTTCACATTGCCCTGTCCCTGTGCTGATAGTTCACACTGCCCTGTCCCTGTGCTGAGTGTTCACACTGCCCTGTCGCTGTGCTGAGTGTTCACACTGCCCTGTCCCTGTCCTGAGTGTTCACACTGCCCTCCCCCTGTGCTGAGTGTTCACACTGCCCTGTCCCTGTGCTGAGTGTTCACACTGCCGTCCCCCTGTGCTTATTGTTCACACTGCCCTTTCCCTGTGCTGAGTGTTCACACTGCCCTTTCCCTGTTCTGGGTCTTCGCACTGCCCTGTCCCTGTTCTCAGTGTTCACACTGCCCTGTCCCTGTGCTGAGTGTTCACACTGCCCTGTCCCTGTGCTGAGTGTTCACCCTCCCCTCCCCCTGTGCTGAGTGTTCACACTGCCCTGTCCCTGTGCTGAGTGTTCACATTGCCCTGTCCCTGTGCTGATAGTTCACACTGCCCTGTCCCTGTGCTGAGTGTTCACACTGCCCTGTCGCTGTGCTGAGTGTTCACACTGCCCTGTCCCTGTGCTGAGTGTTCACACTGCCCTTTCCCTGTGATGAGTGTTCACACTGCCCTGTCGCTGTCATTAATGTTCACACTGCCGTCCCCCTGTGATGAGTGTTCACACTGCCCTGTCCCTGTGCTGAGTGTTCACATTGCCCTGTCCCTGTGCTGAGTGTTCACACTGCCGCGTCCCTGTGCTGAGTGTTCACACTGCCCTGTCGCTGTGCTGAGTGTTCACACTGCCCTGTCCCTGTGCTGAGTGTTCACACTGCCCTGTCGCTGTGCTGAGTGTTCACACTGCCCTGTCCCTGTGCTGAGTGTTCACACAGCCCTGTCCCTGTTCTGAGTGTTCACACTGCCCTGTCCCTGAGCTGAATGTTCACACTGCCCTCCCCCTGTGCTGAGTGTTCACACTGCCCACCCCCTGTGCTGAGTGTTCACACTGCCCTGTCCCTGTGCTGAGTGTTCACACTGCCATCCCCCTGTGCTGAGTGTTCACACTGCCCTGTCCTTGTGCTGAGTGTTCACACTGCCTTTTCCCTGTGCTGAATGTTCACACTGCCCTGTCCCTGTGCTGAGTGTTCACACTTCCCTCTCCCTGTTCTGAGTGTTCACACTGCCTGGTCCCTGTGCTGAGTGTTCACACTGGCCTGTCCCTGTGCTGAGTGTTCACACTGCCCTGTCCCTGTTCTGAGTGTTCACACTGCCCTGTCCCTGCGGTGAGCGTTCACACTGCCCTCTCCCTGTGCTGAGTGTTCACACAGCCCTGTCTCTGTGCTGAGTGTTCACACTGCCCTGTCTCTGTGCTGAGTGTTCACACTGCCCTGTCTCTGTGCTGAGTGTTCACACTGCCCTGTCCCTGTGCTGAGTGTTCACACTGCCATGTCTCTGTGCTGAGTGTTCACATTGCCCTGTCCCTGTGCTGATAGTTCACACTGCCCTGTCCCTGTGCTGAGTGTTCACACTGCCCTGTCGCTGTGCTGAGTGTTCACACTGCCCTGTCCCTGTCCTGAGTGTTCACACTGCCCTCCCCCTGTGCTGAGTGTTCACACTGCCCTGTCCCTGTGCTGAGTGTTCACACTGCCCTGTCCCTGTGCTGAGTGTTCACACTGCCCTGTCCCTGTGCTGAGTGTTCACACTGCCGTCCCCCTGTGCTGATTGTTCACACTGCCCTATCCCTGTGCTGAGTGTTCACACTGCCCTTTCCCTGTTCTGGGTCTTCACACTGCCCTGTCCCTGTTCTCAGTGTTCACACTGCCCTGTCCCTGTGCTGAGTGTTCACACAGCCTCGTCTCTGTGCTGAGTGTTCACACTGCCCTGTCTCTGTGCTGAGTGTTCACACTGCCCTGTCTCTGTGCTGAGTGTTCACACTGCCCTGTCCCTGTGCTGAGTGTTCACACTGCCATGTCTCTGTGCTGAGTGTTCACACTGCCCTGTCCCTGTGCTGAGTGTTCACACTGCCCTGTCCCTGTGCTGAGTGTTCACCCTCCCCTCCCCCTGTGCTGAGTGTTCACACTGCCCTGTCCCTGTGCTGAGTGTTCACATTGCCCTGTCCCTGTGCTGATAGTTCACACTGCCCTGTCCCTGTGCTGAGTGTTCACACTGCCCTGTCGCTGTGCTGAGTGTTCACACTGCCCTGTCCCTGTCCTGAGTGTTCACACTGCCCTCCCCCTGTGCTGAGTGTTCACACTGCCCTGTCCCTGTGCTGAGTGTTCACACTGCCCTGTCCCTGTGCTGAGTGTTCACACTGCCCTGTCCCTGTGCTGAGTGTTCACACTGCCGTCCCCCTGTGCTGATTGTTCACACTGCCCTTTCCCTGTGCTGAGTGTTCACACTGCCCTTTCCCTGTTCTGGGTCTTCACACTGCCCTGTCCCTGTTCTCAGTGTTCACACTGCCCTGTCCCTGTGCTGAGTGTTCACACTGCCCTGTCCCTGTGCTGAGTGTTCACCCTCCCCTCCCCCTGTGCTGAGTGTTCACACTGCCCTGTCCCTGTGCTGAGTGTTCACATTGCCCTGTCCCTGTGCTGATAGTTCACACTGCCCTGTCCCTGTGCTGAGTGTTCACACTGCCCTGTCGCTGTGCTGAGTGTTCACACTGCCCTGTCCCTGTGCTGGGTGTTCACACTGCCCTTTCCCTGTGATGAGTGTTCACACTGCCCTGTCGCTGTCATTAATGTTCACACTGCCGTCCCCCTGTGATGAGTGTTCACACTGCCCTGTCCCTGTGCTGAGTGTTCACATTGCCCTGTCCCTGTGCTGAGTGTTCACACTGCCCCGTCCCTGTGCTGAGTGTTCACACTGCCCTGTCGCTGTGCTGAGTGTTCACACTGCCCTGTCCCTGTGCTGAGTGTTCACACTGCCCTGTCGCTGTGCTGAGTGTTCACACTGCCCTGTCCCTGTGCTGAGTGTTCACACAGCCCTGTCCCTGTTCTGAGTGTTCACACTGCCCTGTCCCTGAGCTGAATGTTCACACTGCCCTGTCCCTGTGCTGAGTGTTCACACTTCCCTCTCCCTGTTCTGAGTGTTCACACTGCCTGGTCCCTGTGCTGAGTGTTCACACTGCCCACCCCCTGTGCTGAGTGTTCACACTGCCCTGTCCCTGTGCTGAGTGTTCACACTGCCCTCCCCCTGTGCTGAGTGTTCACACTGCCCTGTCCTTGTGCTGAGTGTTCACACTGCCTTTTCCCTGTGCTGAATGTTCACACTGCCCTGTCCCTGTGCTGAGTGTTCACACTTCCCTCTCCCTGTTCTGAGTGTTCACACTGCCTGGTCCCTGTGCTGAGTGTTCACACTGGCCCTGTCCCTGTGCTGAGTGTTCACACTGCCCTGTCCCTGTGCTGAGTGTTCACACTGCCCTGTCCCTGCGGTGAGCGTTCACACTGCACTGTACCTGTGCTGAGTGTTCACAGAGCCCTCTCCCTGTGCTGAGTGTTCACACAGCCCTGTCTCTGTGCTGAGTGTTCACACTGCCCTGTCTCTGTGCTGAGTGTTCACACTGCCCTGTCTCTGTGCTGAGTGTTCACACTGCCCTGTCCCTGTGCTGAGTGTTCACACTGCCATGTCTCTGTGCTGAGTGTTCACACTGCCCTGTCCCTGTGCTGAGTGTTCACCCTCCCCTCCCCCTGTGCTGAGTGTTCACACTGCCCTGTCCCTGTGCTGAGTGTTCACATTGCCCTGTCCCTGTGCTGATAGTTCACACTGCCCTGTCCCTGTGCTGAGTGTTCACACTGCCCTGTCGCTGTGCTGAGTGTTCACACTGCCCTGTCCCTGTCCTGAGTGTTCACACTGCCCTCCCCTGTGCTGAGTGTTCACACTGCCCTGTCCCTGTGCTGAGTGTTCACACTGCCCTGTCCCTGTGCTGAGTGTTCACACTGCCCTGTCCCTGTGCTGAGTGTTCACACTGCCGTCCCCCTGTGCTGATTGTTCACACTGCCCTTTCCCTGTGCTGAGTGTTCACACTGCCCTTTCCCTGTTCTGGGTCTTCACACTGCCCTGTCCCTGTTCTCAGTGTTCACACTGCCCTGTCCCTGTGCTGAGTGTTCACACAGCCTCGTCTCTGTGCTGAGTGTTCACACTGCCCTGTCTCTGTGCTGAGTGTTCACACTGCCCTGTCTCTGTGCTGAGTGTTCACACTGCCCTGTCCCTGTGCTGAGTATTCACACTGCCATGTCTCTGTGCTGAGTGTTCACACTGCCCTGTCCCTGTGCTGAGTGTTCACACTGCCCTGTCCCTGTGCTGAGTGTTCACCCTCCCCTCCCCCTGTGCTGAGTGTTCACACTGCCCTGTCCCTGTGCTGAGTGTTCACATTGCCCTGTCCCTGTGCTGATAGTTCACACTGCCCTGTACCTGTGCTGAGTGTTCACACTGCCCTGTCGCTGTGCTGAGTGTTCACACTGCCCTGTCCCTGTCCTGAGTGTTCACACTGCCCTCCCCCTGTGCTGAGTGTTCACACTGCCCTGTCCCTGTGCTGAGTGTTCACACTGCCCTGTCCCTGTGCTGAGTGTTCACACTGCCCTGTCCCTGTGCTGAGTGTTCACACTGCCGTCCCCCTGTGCTGATTGTTCACACTGCCCTTTCCCTGTGCTGAGTGTTCACACTGCCCTTTCCCTGTTCTGGGTCTTCACACTGCCCTGTCCCTGTTCTCAGTGTTCACACTGCCCTGTCCCTGTGCTGAATGTTCACAGTGCTTTGTCCCTGCGCTGAGTGATCACACTGTCCTGTCCCTGTGCTGAGTGTTCACACTGCCTTGTCCCTGTGCTGAGTCTTCACACTGCCCTGTCCCTGTGCTGAGTGTTCACACTGCCCTGTCTCTGTGCTGAGTGTTCACACTGCCCTGTCCCTGTGCTGAGTGTTCACATTGCCCTGTTCCTGTGCTGAGTGTTCACACTGCCCTGTCCATGTGCTGAGTGTTCAAACTGCGCTCTCCCTGTGCTGAGTGTTCACACTGCCCTGTCTCTGTGCTGAGAGTTCACGCTGCCCTGTCCCTGTGCTGAGTGTTCACACTGCCCTGTCCATGTGCTGAGTGTTCACACTGCCCTCCCCCTGTGCTGAGAGTTCACGCTGCCCTGTCCCTGTGCTGAGTGTTCACACTGCCCTGTCCCTGTGCTGAGTGTTCACACTGCCCTCCACCTTTGCTGAGTATTCACACTGCCCTGTCCATGTGTTTAGTGTTCACACTGCACTGTCCCTGTGATGAGTGTTCTCACTTCCCTGTCCCTGTGCTGAGTGTTCACACTTCCCTGCCCCTGTGCTGAGTGTTCAAACTGCCCTCCCCCTGTGCTGAGTGTTCACACTGCCCTGTCCCTGTGCAGAATGTTCACACTTCCCTCCCCCTGTCCTGAGTGTTCACACAGCCCTCCCCCTGTGCTGAGTGTTCAGACTGGCTTCCCCCTGTGCGGAATGTTCACACTGCCCTGTCCCTGTGCAGAGTGTTCACACTGCCCTGTCCCTGTGCGGAGTGTTCACACTGCCCTGTCTCTGTGCTGAGTGTTCACACTGCCCTGTCCTTGTGCTGCGTGTTCACACTGCCCTGTCCCTGTTCTGAGTGTTCACACAGCCCTATCCTTGTGCTGACTGTTCACACTGCCCTGTCCCTGTGCTGAGTGTTCACACTGCCCTGTCCCTGTGCTGAGTGTTCACACTGCCCTGTCCCTGTGCTGAGTGTTCACACTGCCCTGTCCTTGTGTTGAGTGTTCACACTGCCCTCTATCTTTGCTGTGTATTCACACTACCCTGTGCATGTGTTTAGTGTTCACACTGCCCTGTCCCTGTGCTGAGTGTTCTCACTGCCCTGTCCATGTGCTGAGTGTTCACACTGCCCTGTCTCTGTGCGGAGTGTTCACGCTTCCCTGTCCCTGGGCTGAGTGTTCACACTGCCCTCCCCCTGTGCTGAGTGTTCAAACTGACCTGTCCCTGTGCTGAGTATTCACACTGCCCAGTCCTTGTGATGAGTGTTCACACTGCCCTGTCCCTTAGCTGAGTGTTCACACTGCCCTCCCCCTGTGCTGAGTGTTCACACTGACCTGTCCCTGAGCTGAGTGTTCACACTGCCCTCCCCCTGTGCTGAGTGTTCACAGTGCCCTGTCCTTGTGCTGAGTGTTCACACTGCCTGTTCGCTGTGCTGCATGTTCACACTGCCCTGTCCCTGTGCTGAGTGTTCACACTTATCTGTCCTTGTGCTGAGTGTTCACACTGCCCTGTCCCTGTGCTTAGTGTTCACACAGCCCTGTCCTTGTGCTGAGTGTTCACACTGCCCTGTCCCTGTGCTGAGTGTTCACACTGCCCTGTCCCTGTGCTGAGTGTTCACACTGCCCTGTCCCTGTGCTGAGTGTTCACACTTCCCTGTCCTTGTGCTGAGTGTTCACACTGCCCTGTCCCTGTGCTGAGTGTTCACACTGCCCTGTCCCTGTGCTGAGTGTTCACACTGCCCTGTCCCTGTGCTGAGTGTTCACACTTCCCTGTCCTTGTGCTGAGTGTTCACACTGCCCTGTCCCTGTGATGAGTGTTCACACTGCCCTGTCCCTCTGCTGAGTGTTCACACTGCCCTGTCCCTGTGCTGAGTGTTCACACTGCCCTGTCCCTGTGCTGAGTGTTCACACTGCCCTTTCCCTGTGATGAGTGTTCACACTGCCCTGTCGCTGTCATTAATGTTCACACTGCCGTCCCCCTGTGATGAGTGTTCACACTGCCCTGTCCCTGTGCTGAGTGTTCACATTGCCCTGTCCCTGTGCTGAGTGTTCACACTGCCCCGTCCCTGTGCTGAGTGTTCACACTGCCCTGTCGCTGTGCTGAGTGTTCACACTGCCCTGTCCCTGTGCTGAGTGTTCACACTGCCCTGTCGCTGTGCTGAGTGTTCACACTGCCCTGTCCCTGTGCTGAGTGTTCACACAGCCCTGTCCCTGTTCTGAGTGTTCACACTGCCCTGTCCCTGAGCTGAATGTTCACACTGCCCTCCCCCTGTGCTGAGTGTTCACACTGCCCACCCCCTGTGCTGAGTGTTCACACTGCCCTGTCCCTGTGCTGAGTGTTCACACTGCCCTCCCCCTGTGCTGAGTGTTCACACTGCCCTGTCCTTGTGCTGAGTGTTCACACTGCCTTTTCCCTGTGCTGAATGTTCACACTGCCCTGTCCCTGTGCTGAGTGTTCACACTTCCCTCTCCCTGTTCTGAGTGTTCACACTGCCTGGTCCCTGTGCTGAGTGTTCACACTGGCCTGTCCCTGTGCTGAGTGTTCACACTGCCCTGTCCCTGTTCTGAGTGTTCACACTGCCCTGTCCCTGCGGTGAGCGTTCACACTGCACTGTACCTGTGCTGAGTGTTCACAGTGCCCTCTCCCTGTGCTGAGTGTTCACACTGCCCTGTCCCTGTGCTGAGTGTTCACCCTCCCCTCCCCCTGTGCTGAGTGTTCACACTGCCCTGTCCCTGTGCTGAGTGTTCACATTGCCCTGTCCCTGTGCTGATAGTTCACACTGCCCTGTCCCTGTGCTGAGTGTTCACACTGCCCTGTCGCTGTGCTGAGTGTTCACACTGCCCTGTCCCTGTCCTGAGTGTTCACACTGCCCTCCCCCTGTGCTGAGTGTTCACACTGCCCTGTCCCTGTGCTGAGTGTTCACACTGCCCTGTCCCTGTGCTGAGTGTTCACACTGCCCTGTCCCTGTGCTGAGTGTTCACACTGCCGTCCCCCTGTGCTGATTGTTCACACTGCCCTTTCCCTGTGCTGAGTGTTCACACTGCCCTTTCCCTGTTCTGGGTCTTCACACTGCCCTGTCCCTGTTCTCAGTGTTCACACTGCCCTGTCCCTCTGCTGAGTGTTCACAGTGCCTTGTCCCTGTGCTGAGTGATCACACTGTCCTGTCCCTGTGCTGAGTGTTCACACTGCCTTGTCCCTGTGCTGAGTCTTCACACTGCCCTGTCCCTGTGCTGAGTGTTCACACTGCCCTGTCTCTGTGCTGAGTGTTCACACTGCCCTGTCCCTGTGCTGAGTGTTCACACTGCCCTGTCCCTGTGCTGAGTGTTCACCCTCCCCTCCCCCTGTGCTGAGTGTTCACACTGCCCTGTCCCTGTGCTGAGTGTTCACATTGCCCTGTCCCTGTGCTGATAGTTCACACTGCCCTGTACCTGTGCTGAGTGTTCACACTGCCCTGTCGCTGTGCTGAGTGTTCACACTGCCCTGTCCCTGTCCTGAGTGTTCACACTGCCCTCCCCCTGTGCTGAGTGTTCACACTGCCCTGTCCCTGTGCTGAGTGTTCACACTGCCCTGTCCCTGTGCTGAGTGTTCACACTGCCCTGTCCCTGTGCTGAGTGTTCACACTGCCGTCCCCCTGTGCTGATTGTTCACACTGCCCTTTCCCTGTGCTGAGTGTTCACACTGCCCTTTCCCTGTTCTGGGTCTTCACACTGCCCTGTCCCTGTTCTCAGTGTTCACACTGCCCTGTCCCTGTGCTGAATGTTCACAGTGCTTTGTCCCTGCGCTGAGTGATCACACTGTCCTGTCCCTGTGCTGAGTGTTCACACTGCCTTGTCCCTGTGCTGAGTCTTCACACTGCCCTGTCCCTGTGCTGAGTGTTCATACTGCCCTGTGTCTGTGCTGAGTGATCACACTGCCCTGTCCCTGTGCTGAGTGTTCACATTGCCCTGTTCCTGTGCTGAGTGTTCACACTGCCCTGTCCATGTGCTGAGTGTTCAAACTGCGCTCTCCCTGTGCTGAGTGTTCACACTGCCCTGTCTCTGTGCTGAGAGTTCACGCTGCCCTGTCCCTGTGCTGAGTGTTCACACTGCCCTGTCCATGTGCTGAGTGTTCACACTGCCCTCCCCCTGTGCTGAGAGTTCACGCTGCCCTGTCCCTGTGCTGAGTGTTCACACTGCCCTGTCCCTGTGCTGAGTGTTCACACTGCCCTCCACCTTTGCTGAGTATTCACACTGCCCTGTCCATGTGTTTAGTGTTCACACTGCACTGTCCCTGTGATGAGTGTTCTCACTTCCCTGTCCCTGTGCTGAGTGTTCACACTTCCCTGCCCCTGTGCTGAGTGTTCAAACTGCCCTCCCCCTGTGCTGAGTGTTCACACTGCCCTGTCCCTGTGCAGAATGTTCACACTTCCCTCCCCCTGTCCTGAGTGTTCACACAGCCCTCCCCCTGTGCTGAGTGTTCAGACTGGCTTCCCCCTGTGCGGAATGTTCACACTGCCCTGTCCCTGTGCAGAGTGTTCACACTGCCCTGTCCCTGTGCGGAGTGTTCACACTGCCCTGTCTCTGTGCTGAGTGTTCACACTGCCCTGTCCTTGTGCTGCGTGTTCACACTGCCCTGTCCCTGTTCTGAGTGTTCACACAGCCCTATCCTTGTGCTGACTGTTCACACTGCCCTGTCCCTGTGCTGAGTGTTCACACTGCCCTGTCCCTGTGCTGAGTGTTCACACTGCCCTGTCCCTGTGCTGAGTGTTCACACTGCCCTGTCCTTGTGTTGAGTGTTCACACTGCCCTCTATCTTTGCTGTGTATTCACACTACCCTGTGCATGTGTTTAGTGTTCACACTGCCCTGTCCCTGTGCTGAGTGTTCTCACTGCCCTGTCCATGTGCTGAGTGTTCACACTGCCCTGTCTCTGTGCGGAGTGTTCACGCTTCCCTGTCCCTGGGCTGAGTGTTCACACTGCCCTCCCCCTGTGCTGAGTGTTCAAACTGACCTGTCCCTGTGCTGAGTATTCACACTGCCCAGTCCTTGTGATGAGTGTTCACACTGCCCTGTCCCTTAGCTGAGTGTTCACACTGCCCTCCCCCTGTGCTGAGTGTTCACACTGACCTGTCCCTGAGCTGAGTGTTCACACTGCCCTCCCCCTGTGCTGAGTGTTCACAGTGCCCTGTCCTTGTGCTGAGTGTTCACACTGCCTGTTCGCTGTGCTGCATGTTCACACTGCCCTGTCCCTGTGCTGAGTGTTCACACTTATCTGTCCTTGTGCTGAGTGTTCACACTGCCCTGTCCCTGTGCTTAGTGTTCACACAGCCCTGTCCTTGTGCTGAGTGTTCACACTGCCCTGTCCCTGTGCTGAGTGTTCACACTGCCCTGTCCCTGTGCTGAGTGTTCACACTGCCCTGTCCCTGTGCTGAGTGTTCACACTTCCCTGTCCTTGTGCTGAGTGTTCACACTGCCCTGTCCCTGTGCTGAGTGTTCACACTGCCCTGTCCCTGTGCTGAGTGTTCACACTGCCCTGTCCCTGTGCTGAGTGTTCACACTTCCCTGTCCTTGTGCTGAGTGTTCACACTGCCCTGTCCCTGTGATGAGTGTTCACACTGCCCTGTCCCTCTGCTGAGTGTTCACACTGCCCTGTCCCTGTGCTGAGTGTTCACACTGCCCTGTCCCTGTGCTGAGTGTTCACACTGCCCTTTCCCTGTGATGAGTGTTCACACTGCCCTGTCGCTGTCATTAATGTTCACACTGCCGTCCCCCTGTGATGAGTGTTCACACTGCCCTGTCCCTGTGCTGAGTGTTCACATTGCCCTGTCCCTGTGCTGAGTGTTCACACTGCCCCGTCCCTGTGCTGAGTGTTCACACTGCCCTGTCGCTGTGCTGAGTGTTCACACTGCCCTGTCCCTGTGCTGAGTGTTCACACTGCCCTGTCGCTGTGCTGAGTGTTCACACTGCCCTGTCCCTGTGCTGAGTGTTCACACAGCCCTGTCCCTGTTCTGAGTGTTCACACTGCCCTGTCCCTGAGCTGAATGTTCACACTGCCCTCCCCCTGTGCTGAGTGTTCACACTGCCCACCCCCTGTGCTGAGTGTTCACACTGCCCTGTCCCTGTGCTGAGTGTTCACACTGCCCTCCCCCTGTGCTGAGTGTTCACACTGCCCTGTCCTTGTGCTGAGTGTTCACACTGCCTTTTCCCTGTGCTGAATGTTCACACTGCCCTGTCCCTGTGCTGAGTGTTCACACTTCCCTCTCCCTGTTCTGAGTGTTCACACTGCCTGGTCCCTGTGCTGAGTGTTCACACTGGCCTGTCCCTGTGCTGAGTGTTCACACTGCCCTGTCCCTGTTCTGAGTGTTCACACTGCCCTGTCCCTGCGGTGAGCGTTCACACTGCACTGTACCTGTGCTGAGTGTTCACAGAGCCCTCTCCCTGTGCTGAGTGTTCACACTGCCCTGTCCCTGTGCTGAGTGTTCACCCTCCCCTCCCCCTGTGCTGAGTGTTCACACTGCCCTGTCCCTGTGCTGAGTGTTCACATTGCCCTGTCCCTGTGCTGATAGTTCACACTGCCCTGTCCCTGTGCTGAGTGTTCACACTGCCCTGTCGCTGTGCTGAGTGTTCACACTGCCCTGTCCCTGTCCTGAGTGTTCACACTGCCCTCCCCCTGTGCTGAGTGTTCACACTGCCCTGTCCCTGTGCTGAGTGTTCACACTGCCCTGTCCCTGTGCTGAGTGTTCACACTGCCCTGTCCCTGTGCTGAGTGTTCACACTGCCGTCCCCCTGTGCTGATTGTTCACACTGCCCTTTCCCTGTGCTGAGTGTTCACACTGCCCTTTCCCTGTTCTGGGTCTTCACACTGCCCTGTCCCTGTTCTCAGTGTTCACACTGCCCTGTCCCTCTGCTGAATGTTCACAGTGCTTTGTCCCTGCGCTGAGTGATCACACTGTCCCGTCCCTGTGCTGAGTGTTCACACTGCCTTGTCCCTGTGCTGAGTCTTCACACTGCCCTGTCCCTGTGCTGAGTGTTCACACTGCCCTGTCTCTGTGCTGAGTGTTCACACTGCCCTGTCCCTGTGCTGAGTGTTCACATTGCCCTGTTCCTGTGCTGAGTGTTCACACTGCCCTGTCCATGTGCTGAGTGTTCAAACTGCGCTCTCCCTGTGCTGAGTGTTCACACTGCCCTGTCTCTGTGCTGAGAGTTCACGCTGCCCTGTCCCTGTGCTGAGTGTTCACACTGCCCTGTCCATGTGCTGAGTGTTCAAACTGCGCTCTCCCTGTGCTGAGTGTTCACACTGCCCTGTCCCTGTGCTGAGTGTTCACACTGCCCTCCACCTTTGCTGAGTATTCACACTGCCCTGTCCATGTGTTTAGTGTTCACACTGCACTGTCCCTGTGATGAGTGTTCTTACTTCCCTGTCCCTGTGCTGAGTGTTCACACTTCCCTGCCCCTGTGCTGAGTGTTCAAACTGCCCTCCCCCTGTGCTGAGTGTTCACACTGCCCTGTCCCTGTGCAGAATGTTCACACTTCCCTCCCCCTGTCCTGAGTGTTCACACAGCCCTCCCCCTGTGCTGAGTGTTCAGACTGGCTTCCCCCTGTGCGGAATGTTCACACTGCCCTGTCCCTGTGCACAGTGTTCACACTGCCCTGTCCCTGTGCGGAGTGTTCACACTGCCCTGTCTCTGTGCTGAGTGTTCACACTGCCCTGTCCTTGTGCTGAGTGTTCACACTGCCCTGTCCCTGTTCTGAGTGTTCACACAGCCCTGTCCTTGTGCTGACTGTTCACACTGCCCTGTCCCTGTGCTGAGTGTTCACACTGCCCTGTCCCTGTGCTGAGTGTTCACACTGCCCTGTCCCTGTGCTGAGTGTTCACACTGCCCTCTATCTTTGCTGTGTATTCACACTACCCTGTGCATGTGTTTAGTGTTCACACTGCCCTGTCCCTGTGCTGAGTGTTCTCACTGCCCTGTCCATGTGCTGAGTGTTCACACTGCCCTGTCTCTGTGCGGAGTGTTCACGCTTCCCTGTCCCTGGGCTGAGTATTCACACTGCCCAGTCCCTGTGATGAGTGTTCACACTGCCCTGTCCCTTAGCTGAGTGTTCACACTGCCCTCCCCCTGTGCTGAGTGTTCACACTGCCCTGTCCCTGTGCTGCGTGTTCACACTGCCCTGTCCCTGTTCTGAGTGTTCACACTGCCCTGTCACTGTAGTGAGTGTTCACACTGCCCTGTCCCTGTGCTGAGTGTTCACACTGCCCTGTCTCTGTGCTGAGTGTTCACGCTGCCCTGTCCCTGTGCTGAGTGTTCACACTGCCCTCCCCCTGTGCTGAGTGTTCACACTGCCCTGTCCCTGTGCTTAGTGTTCACACAGCCCTGTCCTTGTGCTGAGTGTTCACACTGCCCTGTCCCTGTGCTGAGTGTTCGCACTGCCCTGTCCCTGTGCTGAGTGTTCACACTGCCCTGTCCCTGTGCTGAATGTTCACACTTCCCTGTCCTTGTGCTGAGTGTTCACACTGCCCTGTCCCTGTGCTGAGTGTTCACACTGCCCTTTCCCTGTGATGAGTGTTCACACTGCCCTGTCGCTGTCATTAATGTTCACACTGCCGTCCCCCTGTGCTGAGTGTTCACACTGCCCACCCCCTGTGCTGAGTGTTCACACTGCCCTGTCCCTGTGCTGAGTGTTCACACCGCCCTCCCCCTGTGCTGAGTGCTCACACTGCCCTGTCCTTGTGCTGAGTGTTCACACTGCCTTTTCCCTGTGCTGAATGTTCACACTGTCCTGTCCCTGTGCTGAGTGTTCACACTGCCCTGTCCCTGTGCAGAATGTTCACACTTCCCTCCCCCTGTCCTGAGTGTTCACACAGCCCTCCCCCTGTGCTGAGTGTTCAGACTGGCTTCCCCCTGTGCGGAATGTTCACACTGCCCTGTCCCTGTGCACAGTGTTCACACTGCCCTGTCCCTGTGCGGAGTGTTCACACTGCCCTGTCTCTGTGCTGAGTGTTCACACTGCCCTGTCCTTGTGCTGAGTGTTCACACTGCCCTGTCCCTGTTCTGAGTGTTCACACAGCCCTGTCCTTGTGCTGACTGTTCACACTGCCCTGTCCCTGTGCTGAGTGTTCACACTGCCCTGTCCCTGTGCTGAGTGTTCACACTGCCCTGTCCCTGTGCTGAGTGTTCACACTGCCCTCTATCTTTGCTGTGTATTCACACTACCCTGTGCATGTGTTTAGTGTTCACACTGCCCTGTCCCTGTGCTGAGTGTTCTCACTGCCCTGTCCATGTGCTGAGTGTTCACACTGCCCTGTCTCTGTGCGGAGTGTTCACGCTTCCCTGTCCCTGGGCTGAGTGTTCACACTGCCCTCCCCCTGTACTGAGTATTCACACTGCCCAGTCCCTGTGATGAGTGTTCACACTGCCCTGTCCCTTAGCTGAGTGTTCACACTGCCCTCCCCCTGTGCTGAGTGTTCACACTGCCCTGTCCCTGTGCTGCGTGTTCACACTGCCCTGTCCCTGTTCTGAGTGTTCACACTGCCCTGTCACTGTAGTGAGTGTTCACACTGCCCTGTCCCTGTGCTGAGTGTTCACACTGCCCTGTCTCTGTGCTGAGTGTTCACGCTGCCCTGTCCCTGTGCTGAGTGTTCACACTGCCCTCCCCCTGTGCTGAGTGTTCACACTGCCCTGTCCCTGTGCTTAGTGTTCACACAGCCCTGTCCTTGTGCTGAGTGTTCACACTGCCCTGTCCCTGTGCTGAGTGTTCGCACTGCCCTGTCCCTGTGCTGAGTGTTCACACTGCCCTGTCCCTGTGCTGAATGTTCACACTTCCCTGTCCTTGTGCTGAGTGTTCACACTGCCCTGTCCCTGTGCTGAGTGTTCACACTGCCCTTTCCCTGTGATGAGTGTTCACACTGCCCTGTCGCTGTCATTAATGTTCACACTGCCGTCCCCCTGTGCTGAGTGTTCACACTGCCCACCCCCTGTGCTGAGTGTTCACACTGCCCTGTCCCTGTGCTGAGTGTTCACACCGCCCTCCCCCTGTGCTGAGTGCTCACACTGCCCTGTCCTTGTGCTGAGTGTTCACACTGCCTTTTCCCTGTGCTGAATGTTCACACTGTCCTGTCCCTGTGCTGAGTGTTCACACTTCCCTCTCCCTGTTCTGATTGTTCACACTGCCTGGTCGCTGTGCTGAGTGTTCACACTGGCCTGTCCCTGTGCTGAGTGTTCACACTGCCCTGTCCCTGTTCTGAGTGTTCACACTGCCCTGTCCCTGCGGTGAGCGTTCACACTGCACTGTACCTGTGCTGAGTGTTCACAGTGCCCTGTCCTTGTGCTGAGTGTTCACACTGCCCTGTCCCTGTGCTGAGTGTTCACACTGCCCTGTCCCTCTGCTGAGTGTTCACACTGCCCTGTCCATGTGCTGAGTGTTCACACTGCCCTGTCCCTGTGCTGAGTGTTCAAACTGCCCTCCCCCTGTGCTGAGTGTTCACACTGCCCTATCCCTGTGCAGAGTGTTCACACTGCCCTGTCTCTGTGCGGAGTGTTCACGCTTCCCTGTCACTGTGCTGAGTGTTCACACTGCCCTCCCCCTGTGCTGAGTGTTCACACTGCCCTCCCCCTGTGCTGAGTGTTCACACTGCCCTGTCCCTGTGCTGAATATTCACACTGCCCTGTCCCTGTGCTGAGTGTTCACACTGCCTTGTCCCTTAGCTGAGTGTTCACATTGCCCTCCCCCTGTGCTGAGTGTTCACACTGCCCTGTCCCTGTGCTGAGTGTTCACACTGCCCTGTCCCTGTTCTGAGTGTTCACACTGCCCTGTCACTGTGTTGAGTGTTCACACTGCCCTGTCCCTTTGCTGAGTGTTCACAGTGCTTTATCCCTGTGCTGAGTGTTCACACTGCCCTGTCCCTGTGCTGAGTGTTCACACTGCCTTGTCCCTGTGCTGAGTGTTCTCACTGCCCTGTCCATATGCTGAGTGTTCACACTGCCCTATCCCTGTGCAGAGTGTTCACACTGCCCTGTCTCTGTGCTGAGTGTTCATGCTGCCCTGTCCCTGTTCTGAGTGTTCACACTGCCCTCCCCCTGTGCTGAGTGTTCACACTGCCCTTTCCCTGTGCTGATTGTTCACACTGCCCTGTCTCTGTGCTGAGTGTTCACGCTGCCCTGTCCCTGTGCTGAGTGTTCACACAGCCCTCCCCCTGTGCTGAGTGTTCACACTGCCCTGTCCCTGTTCTGAGTGTTCACACTGCTCTGTCCCTATGCTGAGTGTTCACACTGCCCTGTCCCTGTGCTGAGTGTTCACGCTGCCCTGTCCCTGTGCTGCTTGTTCACACTGCCCTCCCCCTGTGCTGAGTGTTCACACTGCCCTGTCCCTGTGCTGAGTGTTCACACTGCCCTGTCCCTGTGCTGAGTGTTCACACTGCCCTGTCCTGTGCTGAGTGTTCACACTGCCTTGTCCCTGAGCTGAGTGTTCACACTGCCCTGCATCTGTGCTGAGGAAGAGTGAGGTAGAGTGAGGTAGATTGAGGTAGAGTGACTGAGAGTGACTGAGAGGGAAGTAGAGTGAGATAGAGTGAGGTAGAGAGAGGTAGAGTGAGGTAGAGTGATGTAGAGTGACGTACAGTGACATAGAGTGACTGAGAGTGAAGTAGAGTGAGGTAGAGTGAGGTAGAGTGAGGTAGAGTGAGGTATAGTGACTGAGAGTGAAGTAGAGTGAGGTAGAGTGATGGAGAGTGAGGTAGAGTGAGTTAGAGTGGAGTACAGTGAGGTAGAGTGAGTTAGAGTGAGGTAGAGTGAGGTAGAGTGAGGTTGAGTTATGCAGAGTGAAGTACAGTGAGGTACAGTGAGGTAGAGTGGGGTAGAGTGACTGAGAGTGAGGTAGTGTGACTGAGAGTGAGGTAGAGTGAGGTAGGTTGACTGAGAGTGAGGTAAAGTGAGGTAGAGTGATGTAGAGTGACTGAGAGTGAAGTAGAGTGAGGTAGAGTGAGGTAGAGTGAGGTAGAATGAGGTAGAGTGAGGAAGAGTGAGGTAGAGTGACTGAGAGTGAAGTAGAGTGAGGTAGAGTGAGGTAGAGTGAGGTAGAGTGACTGAGAGTGAGGCAGAGTGAGGTAGAGTGAGGTAGAGTGTGGTAGAGTTACTGAGAGTGACTGAGAGTCACTGAGAGTGACTGAGAGTGAGGTAGAGTGTGGTCTGGTAGGTAGAGTGACTGTGAGTGAAGTAAACGGAAGTAGAGTGAGGTAGAATGTGGTAGAGTGAGGTAGAGTGAGGTAGAGTGAGGTAGAGTGACTGAGAGTGAAGTACAGTGAAGTACAGTGAAGAACAGTGAGGTCGAGTGAGATAGAGTGAAGTAGAGTGACTGAGAGTGACTGAGAGTGACTACGAGTGAAGTAGAGTGAAGCAGAGTGAAGTAGAGTGAAGTAGTGTGAAGTAGAGTTAGGCAGAGTGAAGTAGAGTGAGGTAGAGTGAGGGAGAGTGACTGAGAGTGAGGTCGGGTGACTGAGAGTGAGGTAGAGTGAGGTAGAGTGAGGTAGAGTGACTGAGAGTGACTGAGCGTGACTGAAGAGAGGTCGAGTGAGGTAGAGTGAGGTACAGTGAGGTAGAGGGAGGTAGAGTGATTGAGAGTGAGGTAGGGTGAGGTAGAGTGATGTAGAGTGAGGGAGAGTGATTCAGAGTGAGGTAGAGTGACTGAAAGTGAGGTTCAGTGAGGTAGAGTGACGTAGAGTTACATAGATTGACTGAAAGTGAGGTAGAGTGACGTTGAGTGACTGAGAGTGAGGTAGAGTGATGTAGAGTGACTGAGAGTGAGGTAGAGGGAGGTAGAGTGAGGCAGTGTGACTGAGAGTGAGGTAGAGCGATGTAGAGTGAGGTAGAATGATGGAGAGTAAAGTAGAGTGAGGTAGAGTGAGGTAGAGTGAGGTAGAGTGAGGTAGAATCATGCAGAGTGACTGAGAGTGAGGTAGAGTGACTGAGAGTGACTGAGAGTGACGTAGAGTGACGTAGAGTGACGTAGAGTGACGTAGAGTGAGGTAGAGTGATGTTGAGTGACTGAGAGTGAAGTAGAGTGAAGTAGAGTGAGGTAGACTGACGTAGACTGAGGTAGAGTGACTGAGAATGTGGTAGAGTGAGGTAGAGTGAGGTAGAGTGAGGTAGAGTGACTGAGATTGAGGTAGAGCGAGTAGAGTGTCGTAGAGTGAGGTAGAGTGACGTAGAGGGACTGATAGTGATGTAGAGTGAGGTAGAGGGCGTTAGAGTGAGGTAGTGTGAGGTAGTGTGAGGTAGAGTGAGGTAGAGTGAGGTAGAGTGAGGTAGAGTGAGGTAGAGTGATTCAGAGAGAGGTAGAGTGACATAGAGTGAGGTAGAGTGAGGAAGAGTGAGGTAGAGTGACATAGAGTGCGGTAGAGTGAGGTAGAGTGATTGAGAGTGAGGTAGAGTGTTATAGAGTGACTGAGAGTGAGGTTGAGGGAGGTAGAGCGATTGAGAGTGAGGTAGAGTGATGTAGGGTGACTGAGAGTGAGGTAGAGTGAGGTAGCGTGACTGAGAGTGAGGTAGAGTGACATAGAGTGAATGAGAGTGAAGCAGAGTGAAGTAGAGTGAGGTAGAGTGAGGTAGAGTGAGGTAAAGTGATGTAGAGTGAGGTAGAGTGACTGAGAGTGAGGTAGAGTGAGGTAGCGTGAGTTAGAGTGAGGTAGAGTGAGGTAGAGTGAGGTAGAGTGAGGTATAGTGAGTTAGATTGAGGTAGAGTTACGTAGAGTGACTGAGAGTGACTGAGAGTGAGATAGAGTGACTGAGAGTGAGGTGGAGTGAGGTAGAGTAAGGTAGAGTGAAGTAGAGAGAAGGAGAGTGAGGTCGAGTGGGGTAGAATGACTGAGATTGTGGTAGAGTGAGGTAGAGTGAGGTAGAGTGAGGTAGAGTTACTGAGATTGACTGAGAGAGACTGAGAGTGACTGAGAGTGACTGAGAGTGACTGAGAGTGACTGAGAGTGAGGTAGAGTGAGGTAGAGTGACTGAGAGTGAAGTAGAGTTAGGTAGAGTGAGGTAGAGTGACTGAGAGTGACTGAGAGTGAAGTAGAGTGAAGTAGAGTGAGGTAGAGTGAGGTAGAGTGAGGTAGAGTGAGTTAGAGTGAGTTAGAGTGAGGTAGAGTGATGAGAGTGAGGTAGAGTGAAGGTAGAGTGAGTTAGATTGAGGTAGAGTTAGTTAGAGTGAATTAGACTGACTTAGAGTGAGATAGAGTGACTGAGAGTGAGGTAGAGTGAGGTAGAGTGAGGTAGAGTGTGGTAGAATGACTGAGAGTGAGGTAGAGTGACTGAGAGTATGGTAGCGAGAGGTAGAGTTACTGAGAGTGACTGAGAGTGACAGAGAGTGAGTTAGAGTGAGGTAGAGTGACTGAGAGTGACTGAGAGTGAAGTAAGTTGAAGTAGAGTGAGGTAGAGTTAGGTAGAGTGAGTTAGAGTGACGTAGAGTGAGGTAGAGTGATTCAGAGAGAGGTAGAGTGACATAGAGTGAGGTAGAGTGAGGAAGAGTGAGGTAGAGTGACATAGAGTGCGGTAGAGTGAGGTAGAGTGATTGAGAGTGAGGTAGAGTGTTATAGAGTGACTGAGAGTGAGGTTGAGGGAGGTAGAGCGATTGAGAGTGAGGTAGAGTGATGTAGGGTGACTGAGAGTGAGGTAGAGTGAGGTAGCGTGACTGAGAGTGAGGTAGAGTGACATAGAGTGAATGAGAGTGAAGCAGAGTGAAGTAGAGTGAGGTAGAGTGAGGTAGAGTGAGGTAAAGTGATGTAGAGTGAGGTAGAGTGACTGAGAGTGAGGTAGAGTGAGGTAGCGTGAGTTAGAGTGAGGTAGAGTGAGGTAGAGTGAGGTAGAGTGAGGTATAGTGAGTTAGATTGAGGTAGAGTTACGTAGAGTGACTGAGAGTGACTGAGAGTGAGATAGAGTGACTGAGAGTGAGGTGGAGTGAGGTAGAGTAAGGTAGAGTGAAGTAGAGAGAAGGAGAGTGAGGTAGAGTGGGGTAGAATGACTGAGATTGTGGTAGAGTGAGGTAGAGTGAGGTAGAGTGAGGTAGAGTTACTGAGATTGACTGAGAGAGACTGAGAGTGACTGAGAGTGACTGAGAGTGAGGTAGAGTGAGGTAGAGTGAGGTAGAGTGACTGAGAGTGAAGTAGAGTTAGGTAGAGTGAGGTAGAGTGACTGAGAGTGACTGAGAGTGAAGTAGAGTGAAGTAGAGTGAGGTAGAGTGAGGTAGAGTGAGGCAGAGTGAGGCAGAGTGAGGTAGAGTGAGGTAGAGTGAGTTAGAGTGAGGTAGAGTGATGAGAGTGAGGTAGAGTGAAGGTAGAGTGAGTTAGATTGAGGTAGACTTAGTTAGCGTGAATTAGACTGACTTAGAGTGAGATAGAGTGACTGAGAGTGAGGTAGAGTGAGGTAGAGTGTGGTAGAATGACTGAGAGTGAGGTAGAGTGACTGAGAGTATGGTAGCGAGAGGTAGAGTTACTGAGAGTGACTGAGAGTGACAGAGAGTGAGTTAGAGTGAGGTAGAGTGACTGAGAGTGACTGAGAGTGAAGTAAGTTGAAGTAGAGTGAGGTAGAGTTAGGTAGAGTGAGTTAGAGTGACGTAGAGTGAGGTAGAGTGATGTAGAGATAAAAAGAGTGACTGAGAGTGAAGTAGAGTGAGGGAGAGTGAGGTAGAGTGATGTAGAGTGAGGTAGAGTGTCTGAGAGTGAGGTAGAGTGAGGTAGAGTGACTGAGAGTGAGGCAGTGTTAGGTAGAGTGAGGTAGAGTGTGGAAGAGTGAGGTAGAGTGATGCAGAGTGAGGTAGAGTGAAGGTAGAGTGAAGTAGAGTGAGGTCGAGTGAGGTAGAATTTGGTCGAGTGAGGTAGAGTGACGTAGAGTGAGCTAGATTGAGGTAGAGTGAGGTAGAGTGAGGTAGAGTGATGTAGTGTGATGTAGAGTGAGGTAGAGTGAGGTAGAGTGACGTAGAGAGACTGTGAGTGAGATAGAGTGACTGAGAGTGAGGTAGAGTGATGTAGAGTGACTAAGAGTGAAGTAGGGTGGAGTAGTGTGAGGTAGAGTGAGGTAGAGTGAGGTAGAGTGAGGTAGAGTGAAGCAGAGTGAAGTAGAGTGAAGTAGAGAGAGGTTGAGTGAGGTAGAGTGAGGTAGAGTGAGGTAGAGTGACGTAGCGTGAGGTAGAGTGATGTACAGTGAGGTAGATTGAGGTAGTGTGAGGTAGAGTGAGGTAGAGTGAGGTAGAGTTATGGAGAGTGAAGTAGAGTGAGGTAGAGTGAGGTAGAGTGACTGAGAGTGACTGAGAGGGAAGTAGAGTGAGGTAGAGTGAGGTAGAGAGTGGTATAGTGAGGTAGAGTGAGGTAGAGTGACTGCGAGTGAAGTACAGTGAAGTATAGTGAAGTACAGTGAGGTAGAGTGAGGTAGAGTGAGGTAGAGTGAGGTAAAGTGACTGAGAGTGACTGAGAGTGACTAAGAGTGAAGTAGAGTGAAGCAGAGTGAAGTAGAGTGATTTAGTGTGAATTAGCGTTAGGTAGAGTGAGGTAGAGTGAGGTAGAGTGACTGAGAGTGACTGAGAGTGAAGTAGAGTAAGGTAGAGTGAGGTAGAGTGAGGTAGAGTGAGGTAGAGTTAGGAAGAGTGATGTAGAGTGACTGAGAGTGAAGTAAGGTGAAATAGAGTGAGGTAGAGTTAGGTAGAGTTAGGTAGAGTGAGGTAGAGTGACTGAGAGAAAGGTAGAGTGACGTTGAGTGACTGAGAGTGAGGTAGAGGGAGGTAGAGTGAGGTAGAGTGATTGAGAGTTAGGTGGAGTGAGGTAGAGTGACGTAGAGTGAGGTAGAGTGATGTAGAGAGACTGAGAGTGAAGTAAGGTGAAGTAGAGTGAGGTAGAGTTAGGTAGAGTTAGGTAGAGTGATGTAGAGTGACTGAGAGTGTGGTAGACTGAGGTAGAGTGATTGAGAGTAAGGTAGAGTGACGTAGATTGAGGTAGAGTGACTGAGAGTGACTGAGAGTGAAGTAGAGTGAAGTAGAGTGAGGTAGAGTGAGGTAGTTTGAGGAGGAGTGCGGTAGAGTGAGGTTGAGTATGGTAGAGTGAGGTAGAGTGAGGTAGAGAGAGGTAGAGTGAGGTAGAGTGACATAGAGTGAGGTAGAGGGAGGTAGAGTGACTGACAGTGAGGTAGAGTATGCTAGAGTGACTGAGATTGAGGTAGAGTGAGGTAGAGTGTTGTAGAGTGAGGTAGAGTGACTGAGAGCGAGGTAGACTGACTGAGAGTGAGGTAGAGTGAGTTAGAGTGATGGAGACAGAAGTAGAGTGAGGTAGAGTGACTGAGAGTGACTGAGAGTGGTGTAGAGTGAGGTAGAGTGAGGTAGAGTGAGGTAGAGTGAATGAGAGTGACTGAGAGTGACTGAGAGTGAAGTAGAGAGAGGTAGAGTGATGGAGACTGAAGTAGAGTGAGGTAGAGTGACTGAGAGTGACTGAGAGTGACTGAGAGTGGGGTAAATTGAGGTAGAGTGAGGTAGTGTCAGGTAGAGAGAGGTAGAGTGACTGAGAGTGACTGAGAGTGACTGAGTGAAGTAGAGAGAGGTAGAGTGATGGAGAGTGAGGCAGAGTGAGGTAGAGTGAACTACAGTGAGGTAGAGTGAGGTAGAGTGAGGTAGAGTGAGGTAGAGTGATGGAGAGTGAAGTTGAGTGAGGTAGAGAGACTGAGTGTGACTGAGAGGGAAGTAGAGTGAGGTAGAGTGAGTTAGAGAGTGGTAGAGTGAGGTAGAGTGAGGTCGAGTGAGGTAGAGTGACTGAGAGTGACTGAGAGTGACTCAGAGTGAAGTAGAGTGAAGCAGAGTGAAGTAGAGTGAAGTATTGTGAATTAGAGTTAGGTAGAATGAGGTAGAGTGAGGTAGAGTGAGGTAGAGTGAGGTAGAGTGAGGTAGAGTGATGTAGAGTGACTGAGAGTGAAGTAAGGTGAAGTAGAGTGAGGTAGAGTGATGCTGAGTGACTGAGAGTGAGGTAGAGGGAGGTAGAGTGAGGTAGAGTGATTGAGAGTTAGGTGGAGTGAGGTAGAGTGATGTAGAGTGAGGTAGAGTGATGTAGAGTGAGTTGGAGTGATATAGTGTGAGGTAGAGTGAGGTAAAATGATTGAGAGTGAGGTAGAGTGACGTAGAGTGACTGAGAGTATGGTAGACTGAGGTAGAGTGATTGAGAGTTAGGGAGAGTGACGTAGATTGAGGTAGAGTGACTGAGAGTGAAGCAGAGTGAAGTAGAGTGAGTTAGAGTGAGGTGGTGTGAGGAGGAGTGAGGTAGAGTGAGGTTGAGTGTGGTAGAGTGAGGTAGAGTGAGGTAGAGAGAGGTAGAGTGAGGTAGAGTGACATAAAGTGAGGTAGAGTGACGTAGCGTGAGGTAGAGTGAGGTAGAGTGAGGTAGAGTGAGGTAGAGTGAGGTAGAGTGACTGAGAGTGACTGAGAGTGACTGAGAGTGAAGTAGAGAGAGGTAGAGTGATGGAGACTGAAGTAGAGTGAGGTAGAGTGACTGAGAGTGACTGAGAGTGACTGAGAGTGGGGTGGAGTGAGGTAGAGTGAGGTAGTGTCAGGTAGAGTGAGGTAGAGAGACTGAGAGTGACTGAGAGTGACTGAGAGTGAAGTAGAGATAGGTAGAGTGATGGAGAGTGAGGTAGTGTGAGGTAGAGTGAAGTACAGTGAGGTAGAGTGAGGTAGAGTGAGGTAGAGTGAGGTAGAGTGATGGAGAGTGAAGTTGAGTGAGGTAGAGTGACTGAGAGTGACGTAGAGTGAGGTAGAGTGAGGTAGAGTGAGGCAGAGTGAGGTAGAGTGAGGTCGAGTGTGGTAGAGTGACTGAGAGTGACTGAGAGTGACTGAGAGTGACTGAGAGTGAAGTAGAGTGAAGCAGAGTGTAGTAGAGTGAAGTATTGTGAATTAGAGTTAGGTAGAGTGAGGTAGAGTGAGGTAGAGTGAGGTAGAGTGAGGTAGAGTGACTGAGAGTGACTGAGAGTGAAGTAGAGTAAGGTAGAGTGAGGTAGAGTGAGGTAGAGTGAGGTAGAGTGACTGAGAGTCAAGTACAGTGAAGTAGAGTGAGGTAGAGTGAGGTAGAGTGAGGTCGAGTGAGGTAGAGTGATGTAGAGTGACTGAGAGTGAAGTAAGGTGAAGTAGAGTGAGGTAGAGTTAGGTAGAGTTAGGTAGAGTGAGGTAGAGTGAGGTAGAGTGACATAGAGTGAGGTAGAGTGACGTAGAGATACGAAGAGTGACTGAGAGTGAAGTAGAGTGAGGGAGAGTGAGGTAGAGTGACGTAGAGTGAGGTAGAGTGACTGAGAGTGAGGTACATAGAATACATAGAATACATAGAAGATAGGAGCAGGAGTAGGCCATCCGGCCCTTCGAGCCTGATCCGCCATTTAATGAGATCATGGCTGATCCTCCAATTCAGTATCCCGTCCCCGCCTTCTCTCCATAACCCTTAACCCCTTTTGCCTGTAGAAATATATCTAATTCCCTCTTAAATATATTTAATGAGCTGGCGTACACTGCCCTCTGTGGCAATGAGTTCCACAGGTTCACCACCCTCTGAGTGAAGAAATTCCCCCTCATTTCTGTCCTAAATGGTTTAGCCCTTATCCTTAAATTATGTCCTCTAGTTCTGTTCTCACCCGCCAAGGGAAACATTCCTTCTGCATCTAGTCTGTCTAGACCTGTCAGAATTTTATACACTTCTATGAGGTCCCCTCTCAATCTTCTAAACTCCAGTGTGTACATCCCTAAACTACATAGTCTCTCCTCATAGGTCAATCCCGCCATTCCTGGTATCAGCCTGGTGAATCGCCGCTGCACCCCCTCCATGGCAAGAACATCTTTCCTCAGATGAGGCGACCAAAACTGTACACAGTACTCGAGGTGTGGTCTCACCAGTGCCCTGTACAGCTGCAGCAAGGTATCCCTGTTCCTGTATTCCAACCCTTTTGCTATGAAGGCCAGCATACCATTTGCCTTCTTGACCGCCTGTTGCACCTGCATGCTCGCCTTCAGTGACTGGTGTACAAGAACACCCAGGTCTCTCTGTACTTCCCCCTCTCCCAATTTATTGCCATTTAAATAATAATTTGCCCTCCCGTTCCTGCACCCAAGGTGGATAACTTCGCACTTGTCCACATTATAGTGCATCTGCCATTTATCCGCCCAATCACCCAGTCTGTCCAAATCGCTCTGGAGCTTCCTGGTCTCCTCCTCTGAGCCCACCCCCCCTCCTAGTTTAGTGTCGTCTGCAAATTTGGAAATGCTGCATCCGACTCCCTGATCCAGGTCATTAATGTAAATTGTGAACAGCTGGGGACCCAGGACAGATCCCTGTGGTACCCCACTTGTTACTGCCTGCCATTCAGAAAATGAGCCGTTTATTCCAACTCTCTGTTTTCTATCTGACAGCCAGTTCTCTATCCACGTCAATACTTTCCCCTTTATCCCATGAGCTTCAATTTTCCATGCTAATCTTTTATGTGGGACCTTGTCGAAGGCCTTTTGGAAGTCCAGGTACACCGCATCTACTGGCTCTCCCCCATCTATTTTACCAGTTACTCCCTCAAAAAATTCCAATAGATTAGTCAAGCACGATTTACCCTTTGTAAATCCATGTTGACTCTGTCCTATCCTGTCCCCATTTGCTAAGTGCTCCGTTATTTCATCCTTAATGATGGACTCCAGCATTTTGCCCACAACTGATGTAAGGCTTACAGGTCTGTAATTACCTGCTTTTTCCCTACCCCCCTTTTTGAATAGTGGGGTAACGTTAGCTACCCTCCAATCCATGGGCACTGTTCCCGAGTCTAATGAATTCTGAAAAATCATACTTAGTGCATCCGCTATCTCTAGGGCCACCTCCTTCAGTACCCTAGGATGCATGTTATCAGGCCCTGGGGATTTGTCCGCCTTCAATCCCTTTAGCTTCCTTAACACCATATCCTTAGAGATATTGATTTGCGTCAGTTCCTCCTTTGCCAATGTCCCTATTTTTCCCGATATCCCAGGGAGGTTTTTTGTGTCTTCCTTCGTAAAGACTGACCCAAAGTATGCATTTAGTTGGTCTGCCATTACCTTATTTCCCGTTATATATTCCCCCGTATCTGACTGCAATGGACCAACTTTGGTTTTCACCAGTCTTTTCCTCTTGATATACTTATAAAAGCTTTTGGAGTTAGTTTTTATATTTTCCGCCAGCTTGCTTTCGTAAGCTATTTTGCCCCTCTTGATTAAGCCCTTTGTCCTCCTTTGCTCTATCTTAAACTGTTCCCAATCTTCCGCTCTGGCGCTTTTTTTGGCTATTTTATACGCCCTATCTTTGGATTTTATGCTGTCTCTAATTTCCCCTGTTATCCACGGTTGAGTCACCTTTTTAGATTTCCTTTTATGCCAGATTGGTATAAATAATTTTTGCAATTTTGTCATTCTATCTTTAAATGCTTGCCATTGTTTATCTACCTCCAGTCCTCCCAGGAACGTTGTCCAATCAGACCTACTCAGTTCCCGTCTAATGGCATCATAATTCCCTTGTTTAAATTCAGGACCTTAGTCTCTGAGTCAATTTCTTCGCTCTCCATTTCGAGTGAGAAATCGATCATGTTATGATCGCTCTGACCCAAGGGTCCCCGTACAACAAGATTACTAATTAGTCCCTTCTCATTGCACAGTACCCAGTCCAATATAGCCTGTTCCCGAGTTGGTTCCTCGACATATTGATCCAGATAACCATCCCTTAAACACTCAAGGAATTCCTCCTCCTCATTATTTTTACTGATTAGGCTAGTCCAATCTATATGTAAGTTAAAGTCACCTATGATGACAGCTGTGCTCTTATTGCACGCTTCTCTAATTTCCCTCGTGATGCCCTCCCCAACCTCTATTTTACTATTTGGAGGCCTATATACCACTCCTATTAATGTTTTTCACCCCTCGCTATTTCTTAGCTCCACCCATATAGATTCTATATTAACTGAGTTAATATCCTTCCTTTCAATTGCATTTATCCCCTCTTTTACCAGCAATGCTACCCCTCCTCCCTTTCTTTTTTGTCGATCCTTCCTAAATACTGAATACCCCTGTATGTTAAGCTCCCAGCCCTGCTCACCCTGCAACCATGTTTCCGTAATCCCAATTAGATCATAATTATTAACCTCTATTTCCACAGCTAATTCATCTACCTTGTTCCTGATGCTTCTCGCATTAAGGTATAAAACCCTCAGGCTTTTTTTATGCTCACATTTTTTATGAATTAGTTTGGCCCTTTGTTTTTTGTTCCTCACCCTTTTACCATTTATTTCTGTCTGCCTTTCACTTTCCTCTATTTCACTACATAGGTTTCTAGCCCCCTGCCATACTAGTTTAAATGCTCCCGAACTGCTTTATCAAAAATTACCCCGAGAACATCAGTTCCATCTTTGCACAGGTGTAGACCGTCCCTTTTGTATAGGTCACACCTACCACAAAACTGGTTCCAATGCCTCAAAAATTTAAAACCCTCCCTCTTACACCACTGCTCAAGCCACGTATTTAGCCTAACTATCCTGTTCTCTGTACTCTTAATAGCACGTGGCACTGGTAGTAATCCAGAGATTACTACCTTCGAGGTCCTACTTTTTAGCTTGGCTCCTAACTCCCTAAATTCTACTTGTAGGACCTCTTCCCTTTTTTTAGCTACGTCGTTGGTACCAACATGTATCACGACAACTGGCTGTTCCCCCTCCCCCTCCAGAATGTTCTGCACCCGCGCCGAGACATCCTTGACCCTTGCACCAGGGAGGCAACATACCATCCTGGAGTCTCGGTCGCGACCACAGAAACCCCTATCTATTCCCCTTACAATCGAATCCCCTATTACTATAGCCCTGCCACTCTTTTTCCCTCCCTTCTTTGCAACAGAGCCAGTCATGGTGCCATGAGCCTGGCTGCTGGTGCCTTCCCCCGATGAGTCATCCCCCCCGACAACAGCACCTAAGGCGGTGAACCTGTTGCTAAGGGAGACAACCCCAGGGGATTTCTGCACTACCTTCCTGCCCTTGCTCTGCCTTTTGGTCACCCATGTATTATCTACGCTGGCCTTAACCTGCGGTGTGACCAACTCACTAAATGTGCTATCCACAACCCTCTCAGAATCGTGGATGCTCCAAAGTGAGTCCATCCGCAGCTCAAGGGCCGTCATGCGGTCCCACATGAGCTGCAGCTGGACACACTTCCCGCACACATGGTTGTCAGGGACACAGGAAGCGTCCCTGATTTCCCACATGTTACAGGAGGAGCATGACACTTGTCCGAGCTCTACTGCCATAACTTAACCCTTATATTACTTTTTAATTTTCTAGTTTTAGTTTATTTATTGACTTTTGTTTTCCCGAAGCTTACTTAGACCAATGTATACTGTACTCCTCTTATTCCTTTTTAAACTAACCAAATCCCACTAGTTTTAGTTTTACTTTCTAGGAAGGTTTGAGGAAAGTACTTACCAGTTAGTCTTACCTCCCTGGTCTTTCGCTGACTTCCCGGTCATGTGTCCCCTTGGTCCTACGCCGACTTCCCGCTCCTCCCGGTAACCATCCTGCCCTGCTGAAAAGAAACTGAGACCAAAAAATTTGTGACCTCTGTTTTTAGACTGCTAAAAGACTAGTAGGTTAGAGGAGGAGGGCGGGTGGGGGTTCCTACTCTGTAGGAACTCGGGTTTAAGCCACCACCCTCCTTAAATGCCGTTCACCTGGGTGCTTCCCACCTGGTCCGCTTCCGGTCTCGTCGCTCCCGACAACAGCCTGTGAAGAAAAGCCCGCGAAAGTGAGTTCAAATACTCACAGCACCTCACAGCACCTCCGGTCTCGTCGCTCCCGACAACAGCCTGTGAAGAAAAGCCCGCGAAAGTGAGTTCAAATACTCACAGCACCTCACAGCTGCTCCGGTCTCGTCGCTCCCGACAACAGCCTGTGAAGAAAAGCCCGCGAAAGTGAGTTCAAATACTCACAGCACCTCACAGCACCTCCGGTCTCGTCGCTCCCGACAACAGCCTGTGAAGAAAAGCCCGCGAAAGTGAGTTCAAATACTCACAGCACCTCACAGCACGTCCTGTCTCGTCGCTCCCGACAACAGCCTGTGAAGAAAAGCATGCAAAAGTGAGTTCAAATACTCACAGCACCTCACAGCTACTCCGGTCTCGTCGCTCCCGACAACAGCCTGTGAAGAAAAGCCCGCGAAAGTGAGTTCAAATACTCACAGCACCTCACAGCACCTCTGGTCTCGTCGCTCCCGACAACAGCCTGTGAAGAAAAGCCCGCGAAAGTGAGTTCAAATACTCACAGCACCTCACAGCACCTCCGGTCTCGTCGCTCCCGACAACAGCCTGTGAATAAAAGCCCGCGAAAGTGAGTTCAAATACTCACAGCAACTCACAGCACCTCCGGTCTCGTCGCTCCCGACAACAGCCTGTGAATAAAAGCCCGCGAAAGTGAGTTCAAATACTCACAGCACCTCACAGCACCTCCGGTCTCGTCGCTCCCGACAACAGCCTGTGAAGAAAAGCCAGCGAAAGTGAGTTCAAATACTGACAGCACCTCACAGCACCTCCGGTCTCGTCGCTCCCGACAACAGCCTGTGAAGAAAAGCCCGCGAAAGTGAGTTCAAATACTCACAGCACCTCACAGCACCTCCTGTCTCGTCGCTCCCGACAACAGCCTGTGAAGAAAAGCCCGCGAAAGTGAGTTCAAATACTCACAGCACCTCACAGCACCTCCGGTCTCGTCGCTCCCGACAACAGCCTGTGAAGAAAAGCCCGCGAAAGTGAGTTCAAATACTCACAGCACCTCACAGCACCTCTGGTCTCGTCGCTCCCGACAACAGCCTGTGAAGAAAAGCCCGCGAAAGTGAGTTCAAATACTCACAACACCTCACAGCACCTCCGGTCTCGTCGCTCCCGAAAACAGCCTGTGAAGAAAAGCCCGCGAAAGTGAGTTCAAATACTCACAGCACCTCACAGCACCTCCGGTCTCGTCGCTCCCGACAACAGCCTGTGAAGAAAAGCCCGCGAAAGTGAGTTCAAATACTCACAGCACCTCACAGCACCTCCGGTCTCGTCGCTCCCGACAACAGCCTGTGAATAAAAGCCCGCGAAAGTGAGTTCAAATACTCACAGCACCTCACAGCACCTCCGGTCTCGTCGCTCCCGACAACAGCCTGTGAAGAAAAGCCCGCGAAAGTGAGTTCAAATACTCACAGCACCTCACAGCACCTCTGGTCTCGTCGCTCCCGACAACAGCCTGTGAAGAAAAGCCCGCGAAAGTGAGTTCAAATACTCACAGCACCTCACAGCACCTCCGGTCTCGTCGCTCCCGACAACAGCCTGTGAAGAAAAGCCCGCGAAAGTGAGTTCAAATACTCACAGCACCTCACAGCACCTCTGGTCTCGTCGCTCCCGACAACAGCCTGTGAAGAAAAGCCTGCGAAAGTGAGTTCAAATACTCACAGCACCTCACAGCACCTCCGGTCTCGTCGCTCCCGACAACAGCCTGTGAAGAAAAGCCCGCGAAAGTGAGTTCAAATACTCACAGCACCTCACAGCACCTCCGGTCTCGTCGCTCCCGACAACAGCCTGTGAAGAAAAGCCCGCGAAAGTGAGTTCAAATACTCACAGCACCTCACAGCACCTCCTGTCTCGTCGCTCCCGACAACAGCCTGTGAAGAAAAGCATGCAAAAGTGAGTTCAAATACTCACAGCACCTCACAGCACCTCCGGTCTCGTCGCTCCCGACAACAGCCTGTGAAGAAAAGCCCGCGAAAGTGAGTTCAAATACTCACAGCACCTCACAGCACCTCTGGTCTCATCGCTCCCGACAACAGCCTGTGAAGAAAAGCCCGCGAAAGTGAGTTCAAATACTCACAGCACCTCACAGCACCTCCGGTCTCGTCGCTCCCGACAACAGCCTGTGAATAAAAGCCCGCGAAAGTGAGTTCAAATACTCACAGCAACTCACAGCACCTCCGGTCTCGTCGCTCCCGACAACAGCCTGTGAATAAAAGCCCGCGAAAGTGAGTTCAAATACTCACAGCACCTCACAGCACCTCCGGTCTCGTCGCTCCCGACAACAGCCTGTGAAGAAAAGCCAGCGAAAGTGAGTTCAAATACTGACAGCACCTCACAGCACCTCCGGTCTCGTCGCTCCCGACAACAGCCTGTGAAGAAAAGCCCGCGAAAGTGAGTTCAAATACTCACAGCACCTCACAGCACCTCCTGTCTCGTCGCTCCCGACAACAGCCTGTGAAGAAAAGCCCGCGAAAGTGAGTTCAAATACTCACAGCACCTCACAGCACCTCCGGTCTCGTCGCTCCCGACAACAGCCTGTGAAGAAAAGCCCGCGAAAGTGAGTTCAAATACTCACAGCACCTCACAGCACCTCTGGTCTCGTCGCTCCCGACAACAGCCTGTGAAGAAAAGCCCGCGAAAGTGAGTTCAAATACTCACAGCACCTCACAGCACCTCCGGTCTCGTCGCTCCCGACAACAGCCTGTGAATAAAAGCCCGCGAAAGTGAGTTCAAATACTCACAGCAACTCACAGCACCTCCGGTCTCGTCGCTCCCGACAACAGCCTGTGAATAAAAGCCCGCGAAAGTGAGTTCAAATACTCACAGCACCTCACAGCACCTCCGGTCTCGTCGCTCCCGACAACAGCCTGTGAAGAAAAGCCCGCGAAAGTGAGTTCAAATACTCACAGCACCTCACAGCACTTCTGGTCTCGTCGCTCCCGACAACAGCCTGTGAAGAAAAGCCCGCGAAAGTGAGTTCAAATACTCACAGCACCTCACAGCACCTCCGGTCTCGTCGCTCCCGACAACAGCCTGTGAAGAAAAGCCCGCGAAAGTGAGTTCAAATACTCACAGCACCTCACAGCACCTCCGGTCTCGTCGCTCCCGACAACAGCCTGTGAAGAAAAGCCCGCGAAAGTGAGTTCAAATACTCACAGCACCTCACAGCACCTCCGGTCTCGTCGCTCCCGACAACAGCCTGTGAAGAAAAGCCCGCGAAAGTGAGTTCAAATACTCACAGCACCTCACAGCACCTCCGGTCTCGTCGCTCCCGACAACAGCCTGTGAAGAAAAGCCCGCGAAAGTGAGTTCAAATACTCACAGCACCTCACAGCACCTCCGGTCTCGTCGCTCCCGACAACAGCCTGTGAAGAAAAGCCCGCAAAAGTGAGTTCAAATACTCACAGCACCTCACAGCACCTCCGGTCTCGTCGCTCCCGACAACAGCCTGTGAAGAAAAGCCCGCGAGGTAGAGTGAGGTAGAGTGAGGCAGAGTGAGGTAGAGTGAGGAAGAGTGAGGAAGAGTGAGGTAGTGTGAGGTAGAGTGAGGTAGAGTGATGTAGAGTGAGGTAGAGTGAGGTAGAGTGAGGTAGAGTGACGTAGTGTGAGGTAGAGTGACGTAGAGAGACTGTGAGTGAGATAGAGTGACTGAGAGTGTGGTAGAGTGACGTAGAGTGACTAAGAGTGAAGTAGGGTGGAGTAGTGTGAGGTAGAGTGAGGTAGAGTGAGGTAGAGTGAGGTAGAGTGAAGTAGAGTGACGTAGAGTGAATTAGAGTAAGGTAGAGTGAGGTAGAGTGAGGTAGAGTGAGGTAGAGTGACTGAGAGTCAAGTACAGTGAAGTACAGTGAGGTAGAGTGAGGTAGAGTGAGGTAGAGTGAGGTAGAGTGAGGTAGAGTGACATAGATTTAGGTAGAGTGACGTAGAGATACGAAGAGTGACTGAGAGTGAAGTAGAGTGAGGGAGAGTGAGGTAGAGTGAAGTAGTGTGAGGTAGAGTGACGTAGTGAGACTGTGAGTGAGATAGAGTGACTGAGAGTGTGGTAGAGTGACGTAGAGTGACTAAGAGTGAAGTAGGGTGGTGTAGTGTGAGGTTGAGTGAGGTAGAGTGAGGTAGAGTGAGGTAGAGTGACGTAGAGTGACGTAGCGTGAGGTAGAGTGAGGTAGAGTGAGGTAGAGTGAGGTAGAGTGAGGTAGAGTGATGTAGAGAGACTGTGAGTGAGATAGAGTGACTGAGAGTGTGGTAGAGTGACGTTGAGCGACTAAGAGTGAAGTAGGGTGGTGTAGTGTGAGGTTGAGTGAGGTAGAGTGAGGTAGAGTGAGGTAGAGTGACGTAGAGTGATGTAGAGAGACTGTGAGTGAGGTAGAGTGAGGTAGAGTGAGGCAGAGTGAGGTAGTGTGAAGTAGAGTGAGGTAGAGTGAGGTAGAGTGAGGTAGAATGTGGTAGAGTGAGGTAGAGTGACTGTGAGTGTGGTAGAGTGACTGAGAGTGAAGTAGAGTGAGGTAGAGTGTGGTAGAGTGAGGTACAGTGACTGAGAGTGACTGAGAGTGAAGTAGAGTGAAGTAGTGTGAATTAGAGTGAGGTAGAGTGAGATAGAGTGAGGTAGAGTCAGGTAGAGTGGAGTAGAGTGACTGAGAGTGACTGAGAGTGAAGTAGAGTAAGGTAGAGTGAGGTAGAGTGAGGTAGTGTGAGGTAGAGTGACTGAGAGTCAAGTACAGTGAAGTAGAGTGAGGTAGAGTTAGGTAGAGTGAGGTAGAGTGAGGTAGAGTGACGTAGAGTGAGGTAGAGTGACGTAGAGATACGAAGAGTGACTGAGAGTGAAGTAGAGTGTGGGAGAGTGAGGTAGAGTGACGTAGAGTGAGGTAGAGTGACTGAGTGAGGTAGTGTGAGGTAGAGTGACTGAAAGTGAAGTAAGTTGAAGTAGAGTGAGGTAGTGTTAGGTAGAGTGAGGTAGAGTGAGGTAGAGTGACGTAGAGTGAGGTAGAGTGATGTAGAGATACAAAGAGTGACTGAGAGTGAAGTAGAGTGAGGGAGAGTGAGGTAGCGTGATGTAGAGTGAGATAGAGTAACTGAGAGTGAGGTAGAGTGATATAGAGTGACTGAGAGTGAGGCAGTGTGAGGTAGAGTGAGGTAGAGTGAGGAAGAGTGAGGTAGAGTGACGCAGAGTGAGGTAGAGTGAAGGTAGAGTGAAGTAGAGTGAAGTAGAGTGAGGTCGAGTGAGGTAGAATGAGGTCGAGTGAGGTAGAGTGACGTAGAGTGAGCTAGAGTGAGGTAGAGTGAGGTAGAGTGATGTAGTGTGATGTTGAGTGAGGTAGAGTGAGGTGGAGTGACGTAGAAAGACTGTGAGAGAGATAGAGTGACTGAGAGTGAGGTAGAGTGACGTAGAGTGACTAAGAGTGAAGTAGGGTGAGGTAGTGTGAGGTAGAGTGAGTTAGAGTGAGGTAGAGTGAAGCAGAGTGACGTAGAGTGAAGTAGAGAGAGGTTGAGTGAGGTAGAGTGAGGTAGAGTGAGGTAGAGTGACGTAGCGTGAGGTAGAGTGATATACAGTGAGGTAGATTGAGGTAGTGTGAGGTAGAGTGAGGTAGAGTGAGGTAGAGTTATGGAGAGTGAAGTAGAGTGAGGTAGAGTGAGGTAGAGTGACTGAGAGTGACTGAGAGGGAAGTAGAGTGAGGTAGAGTGAGGTAGAGAGAGCTAGAGTGAGGTAGAGTGAGGTAGAGTTACTGCGAGTGAAGTATAGTGAAGCATAGTGAAGTACAGTGAGGTAGAGTGAGGTGGAGTGAGGTAGAGTGAGGTAAAGTGACTGAGAGTGACTGAGAGTGGCTAAGAGTGAAGTAGAGTGAAGCAGAGTGAAGTAGAGTGAAGTAGTGTGAATTAGCGTTAGGTAGAGTGAGGTAGAGTGAGGTAGAGTGACTGAGAGTGACTGAGAGTGAAGTAGAGTAAGGTAGAGTGAGGTAGAGTGAGGTAGAGTTAGGTAGAGTGATGTAGAGTGACTGAGAGTGAAGTAAGGTGAACTAGAGTGAGGTAGAGTTAGGTAGAGTTAGGTAGAGTGAGGTAGAGTGACTGAGAGTGAGGTAGAGTGACGTTGAGTGACTGAGAGTGAGTTAGAGGGAGGTAGAGTGATTGAGAGTTAGGTGGAGTGAGGTAGAGTGACGTAGAGTGAGGTAGAGTGATGTAGAGAGACTGAGAGTGAAGTAAGGTGAAGTAGAGTGAGGTAGAGTTAGGTAGAGTTAGGTAGAGTGATGTAGAGTGACTGAGAGTGTGGTAGACTGAGGTAGAGTGATTGAGAGTAAGGTAGAGTGAGGTAGAGTGAGGTAGAGTGAGGTAGAGTGAGGTCGAGAGAGGTAGAGTGACTGAGAGTGACTGAGAGTGACTGAGAGTGAAGTAGAGTGAAGCAGAGTGAAGTAGAGTGAAGTATTGTGAATTAGAGTTAGGTAGAATGAGGTAGAGTGAGGTAGAGTGAGGTAGAGTGACTGAGAGTCAAGTACAGTAAAGTACAGTGAGGTAGAGTGAGGTAGAGTGAGGTAGATTGAGGTAGAGTGAGGTAGAGTGATGTAGAGTGACTGAGAGTGAAGTAAGGTGAAGTAGAGTGAGGTAGAGTTAGGTAGAGTTAGGTAGAGTGAGGTAGAGTGAGGTAGAGTGAGGTAGAGTGACATAGAGTGAGGTAGAGTGACGTAGAGATACGAAGAGTGACTGAGAGTGAAGTAGAGTGAGGGAGAGTGAGGTAGAGTGATGTAGAGTGAGGTAGAGTGAGGTAGAATGAGGTAGAGTGATGGAGAGTGAAGTTGAGTGAGGTAGAGAGACTGAGAGTGACTGAGAGGGAAGTAGAGTGAGGTAGAGAGTGGTAGAGTGAGGTAGAGTGAGGTAGAGTGACGTAGCGTGAGGTGGAGTGATATACAGTGAGGTAGATTGAGGTAGTGTGAGGTAGAGTGAGGTAGAGTGAGGTAGAGTTATGGAGAGTGAAGTAGAGTGAGGTAGAGTGAGGTAGAGTGACTGAGAGTGACTGAGAGGGAAGTAGAGTGAGGTAGAGTGAGGTAGAGAGAGCTAGAGTGAGGTAGAGTGAGGTAGAGTGACTGCGAGTGAAGTATAGTGAAGCATAGTGAAGTACAGTGAGGTAGAGTGAGGTGGAGTGAGGTAGAGTGAGGTAAAGTGACTGAGAGTGACTGAGAGTGGCTAAGAGTGAAGTAGAGTGAAGCAGAGTGAAGTAGAGTGAAGTAGTGTGAATTAGCGTTAGGTAGAGTGAGGTAGAGTGACTGAGAGTGACTGAGAGTGAAGTAGAGTAAGGTAGAGTGAGGTAGAGTGAGGTAGAGTGAGGTAGAGTTAGGTAGAGTGATGTAGAGTGACTGAGAGTGAAGTAAGGTGAACTAGAGTGAGGTAGAGTTAGGTAGAGTTAGGTAGAGTTAGGTAGAGTGAGGTAGAGTGACTGAGAGTGAGGTAGAGTGACGTTGAGTGACTGAGAGTGAGTTAGAGGGAGGTAGAGTGAGGTAGAGTGATTGAGAGTTAGGTGGAGTGAGGTAGAGTGACGTAGAGTGAGGTAGAGTGATGTAGAGAGACTGAGAGTGAAGTAAGGTGAAGTAGAGTGAGGTAGAGTTAGGTAGAGTTAGGTAGAGTGATGTAGAGTGACTGAGAGTGTGGTAGACTGAGGTAGAGTGATTGAGAGTAAGGTAGAGTGACGTAGATTGAGGTAGAGTGACTGAGAGTGACTGAGAGTGAAGTAGAGTGAAGTAGAGTGAGGTAGAGTGAGGTAGTTTGAGGAGGAGTGCGGTAGAGTGAGGTTGAGTGTGGTAGAGTGAGGTAGAGTGAGGTAGAGAGAGGTAGAGTGAGTAGAGTGACATAGAGTGAGGTAGAGTGATTGACAGTGAGGTAGAGTATGCTAGAGTGACTGAGAGTGAGGTAGAGTGAGGTAGAGTGTTGTAGAGTGAGGTAGAGTGACTGAGAGCGAGGTAGACTGACTGAGAGTGAGGTAGAGTGAGTTAGAGTGATGGAGAATGAAGTAGAGTGAGGTAGAGTGACTGAGAGTGACTGAGAGTGGGGTAGAGTGAGGTAGAGTGAGGTAGAGTGACTGAGAGTGACTGTGAGTGATTGAGAGTGAAGTAGAGAGAGGTAGAGTGATGGAGACTGAAGTAGAGTGAGGTAGAGTGACTGAGAGTGACTGGGAGTGACTGAGAGTGGGGTAGAGTGTGGTAGAGTGAGGTAGTCTCAGGTAGAGAGAGTTAGAGTAACTGTGAGTGACTGAGAGTGACTGAGTGCAGTAGAGAGAGGTAGAGTGATGGAGAGTGAGGTAGAGTGCGGTAGAGTGAAGTACAGTGAGGTAGAGTGAGGTAGAGTGAGGTAGAATGAGGTAGAGTGATGGAGAGTGAAGTTGAGTGAGGTAGAGAGACTGAGAGTGACTGAGAGGGAAGTAGAGTGAGGTAGAGAGTGGTAGAGTGAGGTCGAGTGAGGTAGAGTGAGTTAGAGTGAGGTCGAGTGAGGTAGAGTGACTGAGAGTGACTGAGAGTGACTGAGAGTGAAGTAGAGTGAAGCAGAGTGAAGTAGAGTGAAGTATTGTGAATTAGAGTTAGGTAGAATGAGGTAGAGTGAGGTAGAGTGAGGTAGAGTGACTGAGAGTCAAGTACAGTAAAGTACAGTGAGGTAGAGTGAGGTAGAGTGAGGTAGATTGAGGTAGAGTGAGGTAGAGTGATGTAGAGTGACTGAGAGTGAAGTAAGGTGAAGTAGAGTGAGGTAGAGTTAGGTAGAGTTAGGTAGAGTGAGGTAGAGTGAGGTAGAGTGAGGTAGAGTGACATAGAGTGAGGTAGAGTGACGTAGAGATACGAAGAGTGACTAAGAGTGAAGTAGAGTGAGGGAGAGTGAGGTAGAGTGATGTAGAGTGAGGTAGAGTGACTGAGAGTGAGGTAGAGTGAGGTAGAGTGAGGTTTAGTGACTGAGAGTGAGGCAGAGTGAGGTAGAGTGAGGAAGAGTGAGGAACAGTGAGGTAGTGTGAGGTAGAGTGAGGTAGAGTGATGTAGAGTGAGGTAGATTGAGGTAGAGTGACGTAGTGTGAGGTAGAGTGACGTAGAGAGACTGTGAGTGAGATAGAGTGACTGAGAGTGTGGTAGAGTGACGTAGAGTGATTAAGAGTGAAGTAGGATGGAGTAGTGTGAGGTAGAGTGAGGTAGAGTGAGGTAGAGTGAGTAGAGTTAAGTAGAGTGAAGTAGAGTGAATTAGAGTAAGGTAGATTGAGGTAGAGTGAGGTAGAGTGAGGTAGAGTGAATGAGAGTCAAGTACAGTGAGGTAGAGTGAGGTAGAGTGAGGTAGAGTGAGGTAGCGTGAAGTAGTGTGAGGCAGAGTGACGTAGTGAGACTGTGAGTGAGATAGAGTGACTGAGAGTGTGGTAGAGTGACATAGAGTGACTAAGAGTGAAGTAGGGTGGTGTAGTGTGAGGTAGAGTGAGGTAGAGTGAGGTTGAGTGAAGTAGAGTGACGTAAAGTGAAGTAGAGAGAGGTTGAGTGAGGTAGAGTGAGGTAGAGTGACGTAGAGTGACGTAGCGTGAGGTAGAGTGAGGTAGAGTGAGGTAGAGTGAGGTAGAGTGAGGTAGAGTGATGTAGAGAGATTGTGAGTGAGGTAGAGTGAGGTAGAGTGAGGTAGAGTGAGGTAGAGTCACTGAGAGTGACTCAGAGTGACTGAGAGTGAGGTAGAGTGATGGAGACTGAAGTAGAGTGAGCTAGAGTTAGGTAGAGTGAGGTAGAGTGACGTAGAGAGACTGTGAGTGCGATAGAGTGACTGAGAGTGAGGTAGAGTGACGTAGAGTGACTAAGAGTGAAGTAGGGTGGAGTAGTGTGAGGTAGAGTGAGGTAGAGTGAGGTAGAGTGAAGCAGAGTGACGTAGAGTGAAGTAGAGAGAGGTTGAGTGAGGTAGAGTGAGGTAGAGTGAGGTAGAGTGATGTAGCATGAGGTAGAGGGATGTACAGTTAGGTAGATTGAGGTAGAGTGAGGTAGAGTGAGGTAGAGTGAGGTAGAGTTATGGAGAGTGAAGTAGAGTGAGGTAGAGTGAGGTAGAGTGACTGAGAGTGACTGAGAGTGAAGTAGAGTGAGGTAGAGTGAGCTAGAGAGAGGTAGAGTGAGGTAGAGTGAGGTAGAGTGACTGCGAGTGAAATACAGTGAAGTATAGTGAAGTACTGTGAGGTAGAGTGAGGTAGAGTGAGGTAAAGTGACTGAGAGTGACTGAGAGAGACTAAGAGTGAAGTAGAGTGAAGCAGAGTGAAGTAGAGTGAAGTAGTGTGAATTAGCGTTAGGTAGAGTGAGGTAGAGTGAGGTAGAGTGAGGTAGAGTGACTGAGAGTGACTGAGAGTGAAGTAGAGTAAGGTAGAGTGAGGTAGAGTGAGGTAGAGTGAGGTAGAGTTAGGTAGAGTGATGTAGAGTGACTGAGAGTGAAGTAAGGTGAAGTAGAGTGAGGTAGAGTGACATTGAGTTACTGAGAGTGAGGTAGAGGGAGGTAGAGTGAGGTAGAGTGATTGAGAGTTAGGTGGAGTGAGGTAGAGTGATGTAGAGTGATTTAGAGTGATATAGTGTGAGGTAGAGTGAGGTAAAATGATTGAGAGTGAGGTAGAGTGAGGTAGAGTGACTGAGAGTGTGGTAGACTGAGGTAGAGTGATTGAGAGTTAGGTAGAGTGACGTAGATTGAGGTAGAGTGACTGAGAGTGAAGCAGAGTGAAGTAGAGTGAGGTAGAGTGAGGTGGTGTGAGGAGGAGTGAGGTAGAGTGAGGTTGAGTGTGGTAGAGAGAGGCAGAGTGAGGTAGAGTGACATAGAGTGAGGTAGCGTGACGTAGCGTGAGGTAGAGTGAGGTAGAGTGATGTAGAGTGAGGTAGAGTGAGGTAGAGTGAATGAGAGTGACTGAGAGTGAAGTAGAGAGAGGTAGAGTGACTGAGAGTGACTGAGAGTGACTGAGAGTGGGGTGGAGTGATGTAGAGTGAAATAGTGTCAGGTAGAGTGAGGTAGAGAGACTGAGAGTGACTGAGAGTGACTGAGAGTGAAGTAGAGATAGGTAGAGTGATGGACAGTGAGGTAGAGTGAGGTAGAGTGAAGTACAGTGAGGTAGAGTGAGGTAGAGTGAGGTAGAGTGAGGTAGAGTGATGGAGAGTGAAGTTGAGTGAGGTAGAGTGACTGAGAGTGACTGAGAGGGAAGTAGAGTGAGGTAGAGTGAGGTAGAGTGAGATAGAGTGAGGTAGAGTGAGGTAGAGTGACTGAGAGTGACTGAGAGTGACTGAGAGTGACTGAGAGTGAAGTAGAGTGAAGCAGAGTGAAGTAGAGTGAAGTATTGTGAATTAGAGTTAGGTAGAGTGAGGTAGAGTGAGGTAGAGTGAGGTAGAGTGACTGAGAGTGACTGAGAGTGAAGTAGAGTAAGGTAGAGTGAGGTAGAGTGAGGTAGAGTGAGGTAGAGTGACTGAGCGTCAAGTACAGTGAAGTACAGTGAGGTAGAGTGAGGTAGAGTGAGGTAGAGTGAGGTAGAGTGATGTAGAGTGACTGAGAGTGAAGTAAGGTGAAGTAGAGTGAGGTAGAGTTAGGTAGAGTTAGGTAGAGTGAGGTAGAGTGACATAGAGTGAGGTAGAGTGAAGTAGAGATACGAAGAGTGACTGAGAGTGAAGTAGAGTGAGGTAGAGTGAGGTAGAGTGACGTAGAGTGAGGTAGAGTGACTGAGAGTGAGGTAGAGTGAGGTAGAGTGACTGAGAGTGAGGCAGAGTGAGGTAGAGTGAAGCAGAGTGAAGTAGAGTGAAGTATTGTGAATTAGAGTTAGGTAGAGTGAGGTAGAGTGAGGTAGAGTGACTGAGAGTGACTGAGAGTGAAGTAGAGTGAAGCAGAGTGAAGTAGAGTGAAGTATTGTGAATTAGAGTTAGGTAGAGTGAGGTAGAGTGAGGTAGAGTGAGGTAGAGTGACTGAGAGTGACTGAGAGTGAAGTAGAGTAAGGTAGAGTGAGGTAGAGTGAGGTAGAGTGAGGTAGAGTGACTGAGCGTCAAGTACAGTGAAGTACAGTGAGGTAGAGTGAGGTAGAGTGAGGTAGAGTGAGGTAGAGTGATGTAGAGTGACTGAGAGTGAAGTAAGGTGAAGTAGAGTGAGGTAGAGTTAGGTAGAGTTAGGTAGAGTGAGGTAGAGTGACATAGAGTGAGGTAGAGTGACGTAGAGATACGAAGAGTGACTGAGAGTGAAGTAGAGTGAGGGAGAGTGAGGTAGAGTGACGTAGAGTGAGGTAGAGTGACTGAGAGTGAGGTAGAGTGAGGTAGAGTGACTGAGAGTGAGGCAGAGTGAGGTAGAGTGAGGAAGAGTGAGGAAGATTGAGGTAGTGTGAGGTAGAGTGAGGTAGAGTGATGTAGAGTGAGATAGAGTGAGGTAGAGTGAGGTAGAGTGACATAGTGTGAGGTAGAGTGATGTAGAGAGACTGTGAGTGAGATAGAGTGACTGAGAGTGTGGTAGAGTGACGTAGAGTGACTAAGAGTGAAGTAGGGTGGAGTAGTGTGAGGTAGAGTGAGGTAGAGTGAGGGAGAGTGAGGTAGAGTGAAGTAGCGTGATGTAGAGTGAATTAGAGTAAGGTAGAGTGAGGTAGAGTGAGGTAGAGTGAGGTAGAGTGACTGAGAGTCAAGTACAGTGAAGTACAGTGAGGTAGAGTGAGGTAGAGTGAGGTAGAGTGAGGTAGAGTGAGGCAGAGTGATGTAGAGTGACTGAGAGTAAAGTAAGGTGAAGTAGAGTGAGGTAGAGTTAGGTAGAGTTAGGTAGCGTGAGGTAGAGTGAGGTAGAGTGAGGTAGAGTGACATAGATTTAGGTAGAGTGACGTAGAGATACGAAGAGTGACTGAGAGTGAAGTAGAGTGAGGGACAGTGAATGAGAGTCAAGTACAGTGAGGTAGAGTGAGGTAGAGTGAGGTAGAGTGAGGTAGCGTGAAGTAGTGTGAGGTAGAGTGACGTAGTGTGACTGTGAGTGAGATAGAGTGACTGAGAGTGTGGTAGAGTGACATAGAGTGACTAAGAGTGAAGAAGGGTGGTGTAGTGTGAGGTAGAGTGAGGTAGAGTGAGGTTGAGTGAAGTGGAGTGACGTAAAGTGAAGTAGAGAGAGGTTGAGTGAGGTAGAGTGAGGTAGAGTGACGTAGAGTGATGTAGCGTGAGGTAGAGTGAGGTAGAGTGAGGTAGAGTGAGGTAGAGTGAGGTAGAGTGATGTAGAGAGACTGTGAGTGAGGTAGAGTGAGGTAGAGAGAGGTAGAGTGAGGTAGAGTGAGGTCGTGTGAAGTAGAGTGAGGTAGAGTGAGGTAGAGTGAGGTAGAGTCACTGAGAGTGACTCAGAGTGACTGAGAGTGAGGTAGAGTGATGGAGACTGAAGTAGAGTGAGCTAGAGTTAGGTAGAGTGAGGTAGAGTGACGTAGAGAGACTTTGAGTGAGATAGAGTGACTGAGAGTGAGGTAGAGTGACGTAGAGTGACTAAGAGTGAAGTAGGGTGGAGTAGTGTGAGGTAGAGTGAGGTAGAGTGAGGTAGAGTGATGTAGCATGAGGTAGAGTGATGTACAGTGAGGTAGATTGAGGTAGAGTGAGGTAGAGTGAGGTAGAGTGAGGTAGAGTTATGGAGAGTGAAGTAGAGTGAGGTAGAGTGAGGTAGAGTGACTGAGAGTGACTGAGAGTGAAGTAGAGTGAGGTAGAGTGAGCTAGAGAGAGGTAGAGTGAGGTAGAGTGAGGTAGAGTGACTGCGAGTGAAATACAGTGAAGTATAGTGAAGTACAGTGAGGTAGAGTGAGGTAGAGTGAGGTAAAGTGACTGAGAGTGACTGAGAGTGACTAAGAGTGAAGTAGAGTGAAGCAGAGTGAAGTAGAGTGAAGTAGTGTGAATTAGCGTTAGGTAGAGTGAGGTAGAGTGAGGTAGAGTGAGGTAGAGTGACTGAGAGTGAAGTAGAGTAAGGTAGAGTGAGGTAGAGTGAGGTAGAGTGAGGTAGAGTTAGGTAGAGTGATGTAGAGTGACTGAGAGTGAAGTAAGGTGAAGTAGAGTGAGGTAGAGTGACGTTGAGTTACTGAGAGTGAGGTAGAGGGAGGTAGAGTGAGGTAGAGTGATTGAGAGTTAGGTGGAGTGAGGTAGAGTGATGTAGAGTGATTTAGAGTGATATAGTGTGAGGTAGAGTGAGGTAAAATGATTGAGAGTGAGGTAGAGTGACGTAGAGTGACTGAGAGTGTGGTAGACTGAGGTAGAGTGATTGAGAGTTAGGTAGAGTGACGTAGATTGAGGTAGAGTGACTGAGAGTGAAGCAGTGTGAAGTAGAGTGAGGTAGAGTGAGGTGGTGTGAGGAGGAGTGAGGTAGAGTGAGGTTGAGTGTGGTAGAGAGAGGCAGAGTGAGGTAGAGTGACATAGAGTGAGGTCGAGTGAGGTAGAGTGAATGAGAGTGACTGAGAGTGAAGTAGAGAGAGGTAGAGTGACTGAGAGTGACTGAGAGTGACTGAGAGTGGGGTGGAGTGATGTAGAGTGAAATAGTGTCAGGTAGAGTGAGGTAGAGAGACTGAGAGTGACTGAGAGTGACTGAGAGGGATGTAGAGATAGGTAGAGTGATGAAGAGTGAGGTAGAGTGAGGTAGTGTGAAGTACAGTGAGGTAGAGTGAGGTAGAGTGAGGTAGAGTGAGGTAGAGTGACTGAGAGTGACTGAGAGGGAAGTAGAGTGAGGTAGAGTGAGGTAGAGTGACTGAAAATGTGGTAGAGTGAGGTAGAGTGAGGTAGAGTGAGGTAGAGTGATGTAGTGTGAAGTAGAGTGATGTAGAGAGACTGTGAGTGAGATAGAGTGACTGAGAGTGTGGTAGAGTGACGTAGAGTGACTAAGAGTGAAGTAGGGTGGAGTAGTGTGAGGTAGAGTGAGGTAGAGTGAGGGAGAGTGAGGTAGAGTGAAGTGGAGTGACGTAGAGTGAATTAGAGTAAGGTAGAGTGAGGTAGAGTGAGGTAGAGTGACTGAGAGTCAAGTACAGTGAATTACAGTGAGGTAGAGTGAGGTAGAGTGAGGTAGAGTGAGGTAGAGTGAGGTAGAGTGATGTAGAGTGACTGAGAGTGAAGTAAGGTGAAGTAGAGTGAGTTAGAGTTAGGTAGAGTTAGGTAGCGTGAGGTAGAGTGAGGTAGAGTGAGGTAGAGTGACATAGATTTAGGTAGAGTGACGTAGAGATACGAAGAGTGACTGAGAGTGAAGTAGAGTGAGGGAGAGTGAGGTAGAGTGACGTAGTGAGACTGTGAGTGAGATAGAGTGATTGTGAGTGTGGTAGAGTGATGTAGAGTGACTAAGAGTGAAGTAGGGTGGTGTAGTGTGAGGTTGAGTGAGGTAGAGTGAGGTAGAGTGAGGTAGAGTGACGTAGAGTGATGTAGCGTGAGGTAGAGTGAGGTAGAGTGAGGTAGAGTGAGGTAGAGTGAGGTAGAGTGATGTAGAGAGACTGTGAGTGAGGTAGAGTGAGGTAGAGTGAGGTAGTGTGAAGTAGAGTGAGGTAGAGTGAGGTAGAGTGAGGTAGAATGTGGTAGAGTGAGGTAGAGTGACTGTGAGTGTGGTAGAGTGACTGAGAGTGAAGTAGAGTGAAGTAGTGTGAATTAGAGTGAGGTAGAGTGAGATAGAGTGAGGTAGAGTGAGGTAGAGTGGAGTAGAGTGACTGAGAGTGACAGAGAGTGAAGTAGAGTAAGGTAGAGTGAGGTAGAGTGAGGTAGTGTGAGGTAGAGTGACAAAGAGATACGAAGAGTGACTGAGAGTGAAGTAGAGTGTGGGAGAGTGAGGTAGAGTGACGTAGAGTGAGGTAGAGTGACTGAGTGAGGTAGAGTGAGGTAGAGTGAGGTAGAGTGACTGAGATTGAAGCAGAGTGAGGTAGAGTGAGGTAACATGAGGAAGAGTGAGGTAGAGTGACGTAGAGTGAGGTAGAGTGATGGTAGAGTGAAATAGAGTGAAGTAGAGTGAGGTCGAGTGAGGTAGAGTGAGGTAGAGTGAGGTAGGGTGAGGTAGAGTGAGGTAGAGTGCGGTAGAGTGATGTAGAGAGACTGTGAGTGAGATAGAGTGACTGAGAGTGTGGTAGAGAGACGTAGAGTGACTAAGAGTGAAGTAGGGTGGTGTAGTGTGAGGTAGAGTGAGGTAGAGTGAGGTAGAGTGAAGTAGAGTGATGTAGAGTGAAGTAGAGAGAGGTTGAGTGAGGTAGAGTGAGGTAGAGTGACGTAGAGTGATGTAGTGTGAGGTAGAGTGAGGTAGAGTGAGGTAGAGTGATGTAGAGAGACTGTGAGTGTCGTAGAGTGAGGTAGAGTGAGGTAGAGTGAGGTAGTGTGAAGTAGAGAGAGGTAGAGTGAGGTAGAGTGAGGTAGAGTGAGGTAGAATGTGGTAGAGTGAGGTAGAGGGACTGTGAGTGAGGTAGAGTGACTGAGAGTGAGGTAGAGTGATGTTGAGTGAGTGAGAGTGAGGTAGAGGGAGGTAGTGTGTAGTGGAGTGAGGTAGAATGATTGAGAGTGAGGTAGAGTGAGGTAGAGTGACTTAGAGTGAGGTAGAGTGATGTAGAGTGAGTGAGAGTGAAATAGGGTGAGGTAGAGTGATTGAGAGTGAGGTATAGTGAAGTAGAGTGACTGAGAGTGTGGTAGACTGAGGTAGAGTGATTGAGAGTAAGGTAGAGTGATTGAGAGTGAGGTAGAGTGATGTAGAGTGACATAGAGTGAGGTAGAGTGATTGAGAGCGAGGTAGAGTGACATAGAGTGAGGTAGAGTGAGGTAGAGTGATTGAGAGTGAGGTAGCGTGACGTGGAGTGAGGTAGAGTGAGCCAGAGTGAGGTAGAGTGAAGTAGAGTGAGGAAGAGTGACTGAGAGTGAGGTAGTGTGAGGTAGACTAAGGTAGACTGAGGTAGAGTGATGTAGATTAGAGTAGAGTGACTGAGAGTGAGGTAGAGTGACTGAGAGTCATGTAGAGTGAGGTAGAGTGACTGAGAGTGAGGTAGGGTGAGGTTGAGTGAGGTAGAGTGACTGAGAGGGAGGTAAAGCGAGGTAGAGTGACTGAGAGTGAGGTAGAGTGATGTAGAGTGATGGATAGAGCAGTAGAGTGAGGTAGAGTGAGGAAAAGTGACTGAGAGTGAAGAAGAGTGAAGTAGAGTGAAGTAGAGTGACGTAGTGTGAAGTAGAGTGAGGTAGAGTGAGGTAGAGTGACTGAGAGTGAAGTACAGTGACAGAGAGTGACTTAGGGTGACTGAGAGTGAAGTAGAGTGAAGTAGAGTGATGTAGAGTGAAGTAGTGTGAAGTAGAGTGAGGTAGAGTGAAGTAGAGTGAGGTAGAGTGACTGAGAGTGAGGTAGAGTGACTGTGAGTGAAGTACAGTGAAGTACAGTGATGTCGAGTGACTGAGAGTGAGGTAGAGTGACCTAGAGTGACTGAGAGTGAGGTAGAGTAGGCTAGAGTGACTGAGAGTGAGGTAGAGTGAGGTAGAGTGAGGTAGGGTGAGGTAGAGTGAGGTAGAGTGCGGTAGAGTGATGTAGAGAGACTGTGAGTGAGATAGAGTGACTGAGAGTGTGGTAGAGAGACGTAGAGTGACTAAGAGTGAAGTAGGGTGGTGTAGTGTGAGGTAGAGTGAGGTAGAGTGAGGTAGAGTGAAGTAGAGTGATGTAGAGTGAAGTAGAGAGAGGTAGAGTGAGGTAGAGTGAGGTAGAGTGACGTAGAGTGATGTAGTGTGAGGTAGAGTGAGGTAGAGTGAGGTAGAGTGATGTAGAGAGACTGTGAGTGTCGTAGAGTGAGGTAGAGTGAGGTAGAGTGAGGTAGTGTGAAGTAGAGAGAGGTAGAGTGAGGTAGAGTGAGGTAGAGTGAGGTAGAATGTGGTAGAGTGAGGTAGAGGGACTGTGAGTGAGGTAGAGTGACTGAGAGTGAGGTAGAGTGATGTTGAGTGAGTGAGAGTGAGGTAGAGGGAGGTAGAGTGTGGTGGAGTGAGGTAGAATGATTGAGAGTGAGGTAGAGTGAGGTAGAGTGACTTAGAGTGAGGTAGAGTGATGTAGAGTGAGTGAGAGTGAAATAGGGTGAGGTAGAGTGATTGAGAGTGAGGTATAGTGAAGTAGAGTGACTGAGAGTGTGGTAGACTGAGGTAGAGTGATTGAGAGTAAGGTAGAGTGATTGAGAGTGAGGTAGAGTGATGTAGAGTGACATAGAGTGAGGTAGAGTGATTGAGAGCGAGGTAGAGTGACATAGAGTGAGGTAGAGTGAGGTAGAGTGATTGAGAGTGAGGTAGTGTGACGTGGAGTGAGGTAGAGTGAGCCAGAGTGAGGTAGAGTGAAGTAGAGTGAGGAAGAGTGACTGAGAGTGAGGTAGTGTGAGGTAGACTAAGGTAGACTGAGGTAGAGTGATGTAGATTAGAGTAGAGTGACTGAGAGTGAGGTAGAGTGACTGAGAGTCATGTAGAGTGAGGTAGAGTGACTGAGAGTGAGGTAGGGTGAGGTTGAGTGAGGTAGAGTGACTGAGAGGGAGGTAAAGCGAGGTAGAGTGACTGAGAGTGAGGTAGAGTGATGTAGAGTGATGGATAGAGCAGTAGAGTGAGGTAGAGTGAGGAAAAGTGACTGAGAGTGAAGAAGAGTGAAGTAGAGTGAAGTAGAGTGACGTAGTGTGAAGTAGAGTGAGGTAGAGTGAGGTAGAGTGACTGAGAGTGAAGTACAGTGACAGAGAGTGACTTAGGGTGACTGAGAGTGAAGTAGAGTGAAGTAGAGTGATGTAGAGTGAAGTAGTGTGAAGTAGAGTGAGGTAGAGTGAAGTAGAGTGAGGTAGAGTGACTGAGAGTGAGGTAGAGTGACTGTGAGTGAAGTACAGTGAAGTACAGTTATGTCGAGTGACTGAGAGTGAGGTAGAGTGACCTAGAGTGACTGAGAGTGAGGTAGAGTAGGCTAGAGTGACTGAGAGTGAGGTAGAGTGAGGTAGAGTGTCGTAGAGTGAGGTAAAATGATTGAGAGTGAGGTAGAGGGAGGTAGAGTGATTCACTGTGAGGTAGAGTGAGGTAGAGTGAGGTAGAGTGACTGAGAGTGACTGAGAGTGACTGAAAGGGAAGTTGAGTAAGGTAGAGTGAGGTAGAGAGAGGTAGAGTGACTGAGAGTGAAGTAGAGTGAAGTAGAGTGAAGTAGAGTGAGGTAGAGGGAGGTAAAGTGACTGAGAGTAAAGTACAGTGACTGAGAGTGACTTAGGGTGACTGAGAGTGAAGTAGAGTGAAGTAGAGTGATGTAGAGTGACGTAGTGTGAAGTAGAGTGAGGTAGAGTAAGGTAGAGTGAGGTAGAGTAAGGTAGAGTGAAATAGAGTGAGGTGGAGTCAGGTGGAGTGAAGTGGAGTGAGGAAGAGTGAGGTAGAGTGACTGAGAGTGAGGTAGAGTGACTGAGAGTGAAGTACAGTGAAGTACAGTGATGTAGAGTGACTGAGAGTGAGGTAGAGTGACCTAGAGTGACTGAGAGTGAGGTAGAGTAGGCTAGAGTGACTGAGAGTGAGGTAGAGTGAGGTAGAGTGTTGTAGAGTGAGGTAGAATGACTGATAGTGAGGTAGAGGGAGGTAGAGTGATTCACAGTGAGGTAGAGTGAGGTAGAGTGACATAGAGTGAGGTGGTGTGATTCAGAGTGAGGTAGAGTGAGGTAGAGAGACATAGAATGAGGTAGAGTGAGGTAGAGTGATTGAGAGTGAGGTAGAGTGACATAGAGTGACTGAGAGTGAGGTAGAGTGATGTAGAGTGACTGTGAGTTGGTAAGAGTGAGGTAGAGCGACGTAGAGTGAGGTAGAGTTAGGCAGAGTGAGGTAGAGTGACTGAGAGTCAAGTACAGTGAAGTACAGTGAGGTAGAGTGAGGTAGAGTGAGGTAGCGTGAGGTAGAGTGATTGAGAGTGAGGTAGAGTGACATAGAGTGACTGAGAGTGAGGTAGAGTGATGTAGAGTGACTGCGAGTTGGTAAGAGTGAGGTAGAGCGACGTAGAGTGAGGTAGAGTGAGGTAGAGTGAGGTAGAGTGATGTAGAGTGATGTAGAGTGAGGTAGAGTGACGTAGAGTGACTGAGAGTGAAGCAGAGTGAAGTAGAGTGAGGTAGAGTGAGGTGGTGTGAGGAGGAGTGAGGTAGAGTGAGGTTGAGTGTGGTAGAGAGAGGCAGAGTGAGGTAGAGTGACATAGACTGAGGTAGCGTGACGTAGCGTGAGGTAGAGTGAGGTAGAGTGAGGTAGAGTGAGGTAGAGTGAGGTAGAGTGAATGAGAGTGACTGAGAGTGAAGTAGAGAGAGGTAGAGTGACTGAGAGTGACTGAGAGTGACTGAGAGTGGGGTGGAGTGAAGTAGAGTGAAATAGTGTCAGGTAGAGTGAGGTAGAGAGACTGAGAGTGACTGAGAGTGACTGAGAGGGATGTAGAGATAGGTAGAGTGATGAAGAGTGAGGTAGAGTGAGGTAGAGTGAAGTACAGTGAGGTAGAGAGAGGTAGAGTGAGGTAGAGTGAGGTAGAGTGACTGAGAGTGACTGAGAGGGAAGTAGAGTGAGGTAGAGTGAGGTAGAGTGACTGAGAATGTGGTAGAGTGAGGTAGAGTGAGGTAGAGTGAGGTAGAGTGATGTAGTGTGAAGTAGAGTGATGTAGAGAGACTGTGAGTGAGATAGAGTGACTGAGAGTGTGGTAGAGTGACGTAGAGTGACTAAGAGTGAAGTAGGGTGGAGTAGTGTGAGGTAGAGTGAGGTAGAGTGAGGGAGAGTGAGGTAGAGTGAAGTAGAGTGACGTAGAGTGAATTAGAGTAAGGTAGAGTGAGGTAGAGTGAGGTAGAGTGACTGAGAGTCAAGTACAGTGAATTACAGTGAGGTAGAGTGAGGTAGAGTGAGGTAGAGTGAGGTAGAGTGAGGTAGAGTGATGTAGAGTGACTGAGAGTGAAGTAAGGTGAAGTAGAGTGAGGTAGAGTTAGGTAGAGTTAGGTAGCGTGAGGTAGAGTGAGGTAGAGTGAGGTAGAGTGACATAGATTTAGGTAGAGTGACGTAGAGATACGAAGAGTGACTGAGAGTGAAGTAGAGTGAGGGAGAGTGAGGTAGAGTGACGTAGTGAGACTGTGAGTGAGATAGAGTGATTGTGAGTGTGGTAGAGTGATGTAGAGTGACTAAGAGTGAAGTAGGGTGGTGTAGTGTGAGGTTGAGTGAGGTAGAGTGAGGTAGAGTGAGGTAGAGTGACGTAGAGTGATGTAGCGTGAGGTAGAGTGAGGTAGAGTGAGGTAGAGTGAGGTAGAGTGAGGTAGAGTGAGGTAGAGTGATGTAGAGAGACTGTGAGTGAGGTAGAGTGAGGTAGAGTGAGGTAGTGTGAAGTAGAGTGAGGTAGAGTGAGGTAGAGTGAGGTAGAATGTGGTAGAGTGAGGTAGAGTGACTGTGAGTGTGGTAGAGTGACTGAGAGTGAAGTAGAGTGAAGTAGTGTGAATTAGAGTGAGGTAGAGTGAGATAGAGTGAGGTAGAGTGAGGTAGAGTGGAGTAGAGTGACTGAGAGTGACAGAGAGTGAAGTAGAGTAAGGTAGAGTGAGGTAGAGTGAGGTAGTGTGAGGTAGAGTGACAAAGAGATACGAAGAGTGACTGAGAGTGAAGTAGAGTGTGGGAGAGTGAGGTAGAGTGACGTAGAGTGAGGTAGAGTGACTGAGTGAGGTAGAGTGAGGTAGAGTGAGGTAGAGTGACTGAGATTGAAGCAGAGTGAGGTAGAGTGAGGTAGAATGAGGAAGAGTGAGGTAGAGTGACGTAGAGTGAGGTAGAGTGATGGTAGAGTGAAATAGAGTGAAGTAGAGTGAGGTCGAGTGAGGTAGGGTGAGGTAGAGTGAGGTAGAGTGCGGTAGAGTGATGTAGAGAGACTGTGAGTGAGATAGAGTGACTGAGAGTGTGGTAGAGAGACGTAGAGTGACTAAGAGTGAAGTAGGGTGGTGTAGTGTGAGGTAGAGTGAGGTAGAGTGAGGTAGAGTGAAGTAGAGTGATGTAGAGTGAAGTAGAGAGAGGTAGAGTGAGGTAGAGTGAGGTAGAGTGACGTAGAGTGATGTAGTGTGAGGTAGAGTGAGGTAGAGTGAGGTAGAGTGATGTAGAGAGACTGTGAGTGTCGTAGAGTGAGGTAGAGTGAGGTAGAGTGAGGTAGTGTGAAGTAGAGAGAGGTAGAGTGAGGTAGAGTGAGGTAGAGTGAGGTAGAATGTGGTAGAGTGAGGTAGAGGGACTGTGAGTGAGGTAGAGTGACTGAGAGTGAGGTAGAGTGATGTTGAGTGAGTGAGAGTGAGGTAGAGGGAGGTAGAGTGTGGTGGAGTGAGGTAGAATGATTGAGAGTGAGGTAGAGTGAGGTAGAGTGACTTAGAGTGAGGTAGAGTGATGTAGAGTGAGTGAGAGTGAAATAGGGTGAGGTAGAGTGATTGAGAGTGAGGTATAGTGAAGTAGAGTGACTGAGAGTGTGGTAGACTGAGGTAGAGTGATTGAGAGTAAGGTAGAGTGATTGAGAGTGAGGTAGAGTGATGTAGAGTGACATAGAGTGAGGTAGAGTGATTGAGAGCGAGGTAGAGTGACATAGAGTGAGGTAGAGTGAGGTAGAGTGATTGAGAGTGAGGTAGTGTGACGTGGAGTGAGGTAGAGTGAGCCAGAGTGAGGTAGAGTGAAGTAGAGTGAGGAAGAGTGACTGAGAGTGAGGTAGTGTGAGGTAGACTAAGGTAGACTGAGGTAGAGTGATGTAGATTAGAGTAGAGTGACTGAGAGTGAGGTAGAGTGACTGAGAGTCATGTAGAGTGAGGTAGAGTGACTGAGAGTGAGGTAGGGTGAGGTTGAGTGAGGTAGAGTGACTGAGAGGGAGGTAAAGCGAGGTAGAGTGACTGAGAGTGAGGTAGAGTGATGTAGAGTGATGGATAGAGCAGTAGAGTGAGGTAGAGTGAGGAAAAGTGACTGAGAGTGAAGAAGAGTGAAGTAGAGTGAAGTAGAGTGACGTAGTGTGAAGTAGAGTGAGGTAGAGTGAGGTAGAGTGACTGAGAGTGAAGTACAGTGACAGAGAGTGACTTAGGGTGACTGAGAGTGAAGTAGAGTGAAGTAGAGTGATGTAGAGTGAAGTAGTGTGAAGTAGAGTGAGGTAGAGTGAAGTAGAGTGAGGTAGAGTGACTGAGAGTGAGGTAGAGTGACTGTGAGTGAAGTACAGTGAAGTACAGTGATGTCGAGTGACTGAGAGTGAGGTAGAGTGACCTAGAGTGACTGAGAGTGAGGTAGAGTAGGCTAGAGTGACTGAGAGTGAGGTAGAGTGAGGTAGAGTGTCGTAGAGTGAGGTAAAATGATTGAGAGTGAGGTAGAGGGAGGTAGAGTGATTCACTGTGAGGTAGAGTGAGGTAGAGTGAGGTAGAGTGACTGAGAGTGACTGAGAGTGACTGAAAGGGAAGTTGAGTAAGGTAGAGTGAGGTAGAGAGAGGTAGAGTGACTGAGAGTGAAGTAGAGTGAAGTAGAGTGAAGTAGAGTGAGGTAGAGGGAGGTAAAGTGACTGAGAGTAAAGTACAGTGACTGAGAGTGACTTAGGGTGACTGAGAGTGAAGTAGAGTGAAGTAGAGTGATGTAGAGTGACGTAGTGTGAAGTAGAGTGAGGTAGAGTAAGGTAGAGTGAGGTAGAGTAAGGTAGAGTGAAATAGAGTGAGGTGGAGTCAGGTGGAGTGAAGTGGAGTGAGGAAGAGTGAGGTAGAGTGACTGAGAGTGAGGTAGAGTGACTGAGAGTGAAGTACAGTGAAGTACAGTGATGTAGAGTGACTGAGAGTGAGGTAGAGTGACCTAGAGTGACTGAGAGTGAGGTAGAGTAGGCTAGAGTGACTGAGAGTGAGGTAGAGTGAGGTAGAGTGTTGTAGAGTGAGGTAGAATGACTGATAGTGAGGTAGAGGGAGGTAGAGTGATTCACAGTGAGGTAGAGTGAGGTAGAGTGACATAGAGTGAGGTGGTGTGATTCAGAGTGAGGTAGAGTGAGGTAGAGAGACATAGAATGAGGTAGAGTGAGGTAGAGTGTTTGAGAGTGAGGTAGAGTGACATAGAGTGACTGAGAGTGAGGTAGAGTGATGTAGAGTGACTGTGAGTTGGTAAGAGTGAGGTAGAGCGACGTAGAGTGAGGTAGAGTTAGGCAGAGTGAGGTAGAGTGACTGAGAGTCAAGTACAGTGAAGTACAGTGAGGTAGAGTGAGGTAGAGTGAGGTAGCGTGAGGTAGAGTGATTGAGAGTGAGGTAGAGTGACATAGAGTGACTGAGAGTGAGGTAGAGTGATGTAGAGTGACTGCGAGTTGGTAAGAGTGAGGTAGAGCGACGTAGAGTGAGGTAGAGTGAGGTAGAGTGAGGTAGAGTGATGTAGAGTGATGTAGAGTGAGGTAGAGTGACGTAGAGTGACTGAGAGTGAAGTAGAGTGATGTAGAGTGAAGTAGTGTGAAGTCGAGTGATGTAGAGTGAAGTAGTGTGAAGTAGAGTGAGGTAGAGTAAGGTAGAGTGAGGTAGAGTGAGGTAGAGTGAAATAGAGTGAGGTGGAGTCAGGTGGAGTGAAGTGGAGTGAGGTAGAGCGAGGTAGAGTGAATGAGAGTGAGGTAGAGTGACTGAGAGTGAAGTACTGTGAAGTACAGTGATGTAGAGTGACTGAGAGTGAGGTAGAGTGACCTAGAGTGACTGAGAGTGAGGTAGAGTAGGCTAGAGTGACTGAGAGTGAGGTAGAGTGAGGTAGAGTGTTGTAGAGTGAGGTAGAATGACTGATAGTGAGGTAGAGGGAGGTAGAGTGATTCACAGTGAGGTAGAGTGAGGTAGAGTGACATAGAGTGAGGTGGTGTGATTCAGAGTGAGGTAGAGTGAGGTAGAGAGACATAGAATGAGGTAGAGTGAGGTAGAGTGATTGAGAGTGAGGTAGAGTGACATAGAGTGACTGAGAGTGAGGTAGAGTGATGTAGAGTGACTGCGAGTTGGTAAGAGTGAGGTAGAGCGACGTAGAGTGAGGTAGAGTGAGGTAGAGTGAGGTAGAGTGACGTAGAGTGATGTAGAGTGAGGTAGAGTGACGTAGAGTGACTGAGAGTGAAGTAGAGTGATGTAGAGTGAAGTAGTGTGAAGTAGAGTGAGGTAGAGTGAGGTAGAGTGAGGTAGAGTGAGGTAGAGTGAGGTAGAGTGACTGAGAGTGACTGAGAGTGACTGAAAGGGAAGTAGAGTAAGGTAGAGTGAGGTAGAGAGAGGTAGAGTGACTGAGAGTCAAGCACAGTGAAGTACAGTGAGTTAGAGTGAGGTAGAGTGAGGTAGAGTGTGGTAGAGTGAGGTAGCGTGAGGTAGATTGACTGAGAGTGACTGAGAGTGAAGTAGAGTGAAGTAGAGTGAGGTAGAGTGAGGTAGAGTGAGGTAGAGTGAGGAAGAGTGACTGAGAGTGAGGTAGAGTGTGGTAGAGTGAGGTAGAGTGAGGTAGAGTTAGGCAGAGTGAGGTAGAGTGACTGAGAGTCAAGTACAGTGAAGTACAGTGAGGTAGAGTGAGGTAGAGTGAGGTAGCGTGAGGTAGAGTGAGTTAGATTGAATGAAAGTGACTGAGAGTGACTGAGAGTGAAGTCGAGTGATGTAGAGTGAAGTAGTGTGAAGTAGAGTGAGGTAGAGTGAGGTAGAGTGATTGAGAGTGAGGTAGAGTGAGGTATAGGGAGGTAGAGTGATTCAGAGTGAGGTAGATTGAGGTAGAGTGACATAGAGTGAGGTAGAGTTAGGTAGAGTGATTGAGAGTGAGGTAGAGTGAAATAGAGTGACTGAGAGTGAGGTAGAGGGAGGTAGAGTGATTGAGAGTCAGGTAGGGTGATGTAGAGTGACTGAGAGTGAGGTAGAGTGAATGAGAGTGAGGTAGAGTGAGGTAGAGCGACATAGAGAGAGGTAGAGTGACGTAGAGTGACGTAGAGTGACTGAGAGTGAAGTAGAATGAAGTAGAGTGAGGTAGAGTGAGCTAGAGTGACATAGAGTGAGGTAGAGTGACTGAGAGTGAGGTAGAGTGAGGTAGAGTGAGGCAGAGTGAGGTAGAGTGACTGAGAGTGAGGTAGTGTGACTGAGAGTGATGTAGAGTGAGTTAGGGTGACTGAGAGTGTGGTAGAGTGAGGTAGAGAGAGGTAGAGTGACTGAGAGTGAAGTAGATTGAGGTAGAGTGAGGTAAAGTGAGGAAGAGTGACTGAGAGTGACTGTGAGTGACTGAGAGTGAAGCAGAGTGAGGTAGAGTGAGGTAGAGTGACGTAGAGTGAGGTAGAGTGACTGAGAGTGAAGTGTAGTGCAGTAAAGTGAGGTAGAGTGAGATAGAGTGAGGTAGAGTGACTGAGAGTGACTGAGAGTGATGTAGAGTGAGGTTGAGTGAGATAGAGTGAGGTAGAGTGAGGTAGAGTGACTGAGAGTGAAGTACAGTGAAGTACAGTGAGGTAGAGTGAACTCGAGTGAGGTAGAGTGAGGAAGAGTGACTGAGAGTGACTGAGAGTGACTGAGAGTGACTGAGAGTGAGGTAGAGTGAGGTAGAGTGACTGAGAGTGGCGGAGAGTGAAGTTGAGTGAGGTAGAGTGAATAGAGTGACTGAGAGGGACTCAGAGTGACTCAGATTTACTGAGAGTGACTGAGAGTGAAGTAGAGTGAAGTGGAGTGAAGTAGAGTGAAGTAGTGTGACGTAGAGTGAGGTAGAGTGAGGTAGAGTGACTGAGAGTGAGGTAGAGTGACATAGAGTGAGGTAGTGTGAGGTAGAGTGACTGAGAGTGAGGTAGAGTGACTGAGAGTCATGTAGAGTGAAGTAGAGTGACTGAGAGTGAGGTAGAGTGACTGAGAGTGAGGTAGAGTGAGGTAGAGTGACTGAGAGTGAGGTACGGTGAGGTAGAGTGAGGTAGAGTGACTGAGAGGGAGGTAAAGCGAGGTAGAGTGACTGAGAGTGAGGTAGAGTGATGTAGAGTGATGGATAGAGCAGTAGAGTGAGGTAGAGTGAGGAAAAGTGACTGAGAGTGAAGTAGAGTGAAGTAGAGTGAAGTAGTGTGAAGTAGAGTGACGTAGTGTGAAGTAGAGTGAGGTAGAGTGAGGTAGAGTGACTGAGAGTGAAGTACAGTGACAGAGAGTGACTTAGGGTGACTGAGAGTGAAGTAGAGTGAAGTAGAGTGATGTAGAGTGAAGTAGTGTGAAGTAGAGTGTGGTAGAGTGAAGTAGAGTGAGGTAGAGTGACTGAGAGTGAGGTAGAGTGACTGTGAGTGAAGTACAGTGAAGTACAGTGATGTCGAGTGATTGAGAGTGAGGTAGAGTGACCTAGAGTGACTGAGAGTGAGGTAGAGTAGGCTAGAGTGACTGAGAGTGAGGTAGAGTGAGGTAGAGTGTCGTAGAGTGAGGTAGAATGATTGAGAGTGAGGTAGAGGGAGGTAGAGTGATTCACTGTGAGGTAGAGTGAGGTAGAGTGAGGTAGAGTGACTGAGAGTGACTGAGAGTGACTGAAAGGGAAGTTGAGTAAGGTAGAGTGAGGTAGAGAGAGGTAGAGTGACTGAGAGTGAAGTAGAGTGAAGTAGAGTGAAGTAGAGTGAGGTAGAGGGAGGTAAAGTGACTGAGAGTAAAGTACAGTGACTGAGAGTGACTTAGGGTGACTGAGAGTGAAGTAGAGTGAAGTGGAATGATGTAGAGTGACGTAGTGTGAAGTAGAGTGAGGTAGAGTAAGGTAGAGTGAGGTAGAGTAAGGTAGAGTGAAATAGAGTGAGGTGGAGTCAGGTGGAGTGAAGTGGAGTGAGGAAGAGTGAGGTAGAGTGACTGAGAGTGAGGTAGAGTGACTGAGAGTGAAGTACAGTGAAGTACAGTGATGTAGAGTGACTGAGAGTGAGGTAGAGTGACCTAGAGTGACTGAGAGTGAGGTAGAGTAGGCTAGAGTGACTGAGAGTGAGGTAGAGTGAGGTAGAGTGTTGTAGAGTGAGGTAGAATGACTGATAGTGAGGTAGAGGGAGGTAGAGTGATTCACAGTGAGGTAGAGTGAGGTAGAGTGACATAGAGTGAGGTGGTGTGATTCAGAGTGAGGTAGAGTGAGGTAGAGAGACATAGAATGAGGTAGAGTGATTGAGAGTGAGGTAGAGTGACATAGAGTGACTGAGAGTGAGGTAGAGTGATGTAGAGTGACTGTGAGTTGGTAAGAGTGAGGTAGAGCGACGTAGAGTGAGGTAGAGTTGGCAGAGTGAGGTAGAGTGACTGAGAGTCAAGTACAGTGAAGTACAGTGAGGTAGAGTGAGGTAGAGTGAGGTAGCGTGAGGTAGAGTGATTGAGAGTGAGGTAGAGTGACATAGAGTGACTGAGAGTGAGGTAGAGTGATGTAGAGTGACTGCGAGTTGGTAGGAGTGAGGTAGAGCGACGTAGAGTGAGGTAGAGTGAGGTAGAGTGAGGTAGAGTGACGTAGAGTGATGTAGAGTGAGGTAGAGTGACGTAGAGTGACTGAGAGTGAAGTAGAGTGATGTAGAGTGAGGTAGTGTGAAGTCGAGTGATGTAGAGTGAAGTAGTGTGAAGTAGAGTGAGGTAGAGTAAGGTAGAGTGAGGTAGAGTGAGGTAGAGTGAAATAGAGTGAGGTGGAGTCAGGTGGAGTGAAGTGGAGTGAGGTAGAATGAGGTAGAGTGACTGAGAGTGAGGTAGAGTGACTGAGAGTGAAGTACTGTGAAGTACAGTGACCTAGAGTGACTGAGAGTGAGGTAGAGTAGGCTAGAGTGACTGAGAGTGAGGTAGAGTGAGGTAGAGTGTTGTAGAGTGAGGTAGAATGACTGATAGTGAGGTAGAGGGAGGTAGAGTGATTCACAGTGAGGTAGAGTGAGGTAGAGTGACATAGAGTGAGGTGGTGTGATTCAGAGTGAGGTAGAGTGAGGTAGAGAGACATAGAATGAGGTAGAGTGAGGTAGAGTGATTGAGAGTGAGGTAGAGTGACATAGAGTGACTGAGAGTGAGGTAGAGTGATGTAGAGTGACTGCGAGTTGGTAAGAGTGAGGTAGAGCGACGTAGAGTGAGGTAGAGTGAGGTAGAGTGAGGTAGATTGACGTAGAGTGATGTAGAGTGAGGTAGAGTGACGTAGAGTGACTGAGAGTGAAGTAGAGTGATGTAGAGTGAAGTAGTGTGAAGTAGAGTGAGGTAGAGTGAGGTAGAGTGACTGAGAGTGACTGAGAGTGACTGAAAGGGAAGTAGAGTAAGGTAGAGTGAGGTAGAGAGAGGTAGAGTGACTGAGAGTCAAGCACAGTGAAGTACAGTGAGTTAGAGTGAGGTAGAGTGAGGTAGAGTGTGGTAGAGTGAGGTAGCATGAGGTAGATTGACTGAGAGTGACTGAGAGTGAAGTAGAGTGAGGAAGAGTGACTGAGAGTGAGGTAGAGTGTGGTAGAGTGAGGTAGAGTGAGGTAGAGTTAGGCAGAGTGAGGTAGAGTGACTGAGAGTCAAGTACAGTGAAGTACAGTGAGGTAGAGTGAGGTAGAGTGAGGTAGCGTGAGGTAGAGTGAGTTAGATTGAATGAAAGTGACTGAGAGTGACTGAGAGTGAAGTCGAGTGATGTAGAGTGAAGTAGTGTGAAGTAGAGTGAGGTAGAGTGAGGTAGAGTGATGTAGAGTGAGGTATAGGGAGGTAGAGTGATTCAGAGTGAGGTAGATTGAGGTAGAGTGACATAGAGTGAGGTAGAGTTAGGTAGAGTGATTGAGAGTGTGGTAGAGTGAAATAGAGTGACTGAGAGTGAGGTAGAGGGAGGTAGAGTGATTGAGAGTCAGGTAGGGTGATGTAGAGTGACTGAGAGTGAGATAGAGTGAGGTAGAGTGAATGAGAGTGAAGTAGAGTGAGGTAGAGCGACATAGAGAGAGGTAGAGTGACTGAGAGTGAAGTAGAATGAAGTAGAGTGAGGTAGAGTGAGCTAGAGTGACATAGAGTGAGGTAGAGTGACTGAGAGTGAGGTAGAGTGAGGTAGAGTGAGGCAGAGTGACTGAGAGTGAGGTAGTGTGACTGAGAGTGAGTTAGGGTGACTGAGAGTGTGGTAGAGTGAGGTAGAGTGAGGAAGAGTGACTGAGAGTGACTGTGAGTGAAGCACAGTGAGGTACAGTGAGGTAGAGTGACTGAGAGTGAAGTGTAGTGCAGTAAAGTGAGGTAGAGTGACTGAGAGTGACTGAGAGTCAAGTAAAGTGAGGTAGAGTGAGGTAGAGTGAGAGGGAGTGACTGAGAGTGACTGAGAGTGAAGTACAGTGAAGTACAGTGAGGTAGAGTGAACTCGAGTGAGGTAGAGTGAGGAAGAGTGACTGAGAGTGAGGTAGAGTGAGGTAGAGTGGCAGAGAGTGAAGTTACATAGAAACATAGAATCTAGGAGCAGGAGTAGGCCATTCGGCCCGTCGAGCCTGCTCCGCCATTCAATACGATCATGGCTGATCATCCAAATCCAGTACCCTGTCCCTGCTTTAATCCCCACAGTACACATATCCCACCCTACCCCCGTAACCCCACGTATTTAATTCCCCCTAACATATCCCATCCTATCCCCATAACCCCACATATTTAATCCCCCCTAACACTAAGGGTCAATTTATCATAGCCAAATCAACCTAACCCACACATTTTTGGACTGTGGGAGGAAACCGGAGCACCCGGAGGAAACCCACGCAGACACAGGGAGAATGTGCAAACTCCACACAGACAGTCACCCGAGGTCAGATTCGAACCCGGGTCTCTGGCGCTGTGAGGCACCAGTGCTAACCACTATGCCACCGTGTTGAGTGAGGTAGAGTGAATAGAGTGACTGAGAGGGACTCAGAGTGACTCAGATTGACTGAGAGTGACTGAGAGTGAAGTAGAGTGAAGTGGAGTGAAGTAGAGTGAAGTAGTGTGACGTAGAGTGAGGTAGAGTGAGGTAGAGTGACTGAGAGTGAGGTAGAGTGACATAGAGTGAGGTAGAGTGAGGTAGAGTCACTGAGAGTGAGGTAAAGGGAGGTAGAGTGATTGAGAGTGAGGAAGAGTGATGTAGAGTGACTGAGAATGAGGTAGAGTGAGGTAGAGTGACTGAGAGTGAAGTAGAGTGAAGTAGAGTGAAGTAGAGTGAAGTAGTGTGACGTAGAGTGAGGTAGAGTGAGGTAGAGTGACTGAGAGTGAGGTAGAGTGACATAGAGTGAGGTAGAGTGAGGTAGAGTCACTGAGAGTGAGGTAGAGGGAGGTAGAGTGATTGAGAGTGAGGAAGAGTGATGTAGAGTGACTGAGAATGAGGTAGAGTGAGGTAGAGTGACTGAGAGTGAGGTAGAGTGACGTAGAGTGTGTTAGAGTGATGTAGAGTGATGTAGAGTGACATAGAGTGAGGTAGAGTGCTGAGTGTGGTAGAGTGAGGTAGAGTGAGGTAGAGTGAGGTAGAGTGACTGAGAGTGAGGTAGAGTGATGTAGAGTGAATGAGAGTGAAGTACAGTGAAGTACAGTGAGGTAGAGTGAGGTAGAGTGAGGTACAGTGAGGTACAGTGAGGTAGAGTGACTGAGAGTGACTGAGAGTACTGAGAGTGACAGAGAGTGAAGTAGAGTGAAGTAGAGTGAAGTAGAGTGATGTAGAGTGAAGTCGTGTGAAGTAGAGTGAGGTAGAGTGAGGTAGCGTGAGGTAGAGTGAGGTAGAGTGACAGAGTGACTTAGAGCGAAGTAGAGAAGTTAGAGTGAGGTAGAATGAGGTAGAGTGAGGTAGAGTGAGGTAGAGTGAGGTAGTGGGACTCAGAGTGAGGCAGAGTGAGGTAGAGTGAGGTAGAGTGAGGTAGAGTGAGGTAGAGAGACTGAGAGTCAAGTAAAGTGAGGTAGAGTGAGGTAGAGTGACAGGGAGTGACTGAGAGTGACTGAGAGTGAATGAGAGTGAAGTAGAGAGAATTAGAGTGAGGTAGAGTGAGGTAGAGTGACATAGAGTGAGGTAGAGTGAGGTAAAGTGATTGACAGTGAAGTAGAGTGACATAGAGTGACCGAGAGTGAGGTAGACTGAGGTAGAGTGATTGAGAGTGATTGAGAGTGAGGTAGAGTGAGGTAGTGTGATAGAGAGTGAGCGAGAGTGAGGTAGAGTGATGTAGAGTTAGGTAGAGAGGGGTAGAGTGAGGTAGAGTGAGGTAGTGTGATAGAGAGTGAGGTAGAGTGAGATAGAGTGAGGTAGAGTGAGGTAGTGTGATAGAGAGTGAGGTAGAGTGAGATAGAGTGAGGTAGAGTGAGGTAGAGTGACTGAGAGTGAGGGAGAGTCAAGTAAAGTGAAGAACAGTGAGGTAGAGTGAGGTAGAGTGACTGAGAGTTAATGAGAGTGACTGAGAGTGACAGAGAGTGACAGAGAGTGACTGAGAGTGAAGCAGAGTGAAGCAGAGTGAAGTAGATTGAAGTAGATTGAATTAGAGTGAATTAGAGTGAGGTAGAGTGACTGAGAGTGAGGTAGAGTGACCTAGAGTGACTGAGAGTGAGGTAGAGTATGCTAGAGTGACTTAGAGTGAGGCAGAGTGAGGTAGAGTGTCGTAGAGTGAGGTAGAGTGCGGTAGAGGGAGGTAGAGTGATTCAGAGTGAGGTAGAGTGAGGTAGAGTGACATAGAGTGAAGTAGAGTGATTCAGAGTGAGGTAGAGTGAGGTAGAGTGACATAGAGTGAGGTTGAGTGAGTTAGAGTGATTGAGAGAGAGGTAGAGTGAGGTAGAGTGACATAGAGTGAGGTAGAGTGACGTAGAGTTACTGAGAGTGAAGTAGATTGAAGTAGTGTGAGGTAGAGTGAGGTAGAGTGACGTAGAGTGAGGTAGAGTGACTGATAGTGAGGTAGAGTGAGATAGAGTGAGGTAGAGTGAGGTAGAGTGAGGTAGAGTGACTGAGAGCGAGGTAGCCTGACTGAGAAAGAGGTAGAGTGAGGTAGAATGATGGAGAGTGAAGTAGAGTGAGGTAGAGTGAGGTAGAGTGACTGAGAGTGACTGGGAGTGAGGTAGAGTGAGGTAGTGACTGAGAGAGAAGTACAGTGAAGTACAGTGAGGTAAAGTGAAGTAGAGTGAGTTAGAGTGAGGTAGAGTGAGGTACAGTGAGGTACAGTGAGGTAGAGTGACTGAGAGTGACTGAGAGTGGCTGAGAGTACTGAGAGTGGCTGAGAGTGAAGTAGAGTGAAGTAGAGTGAAGTAGAGTGAAGTAGTGTGAAGTAGTGTGAGGTAGAGTGACCTAGAGTGACTGAGAGTGAGGTAGAGTATGCTAGAGTGACTGAGAGTGAGGTAGAGTGAGGGAGAGTGATGTAGAGTGAGGTAGAGTGATTAAGAGAGAGGTAGAGGGAGGTAGAGGGAGATAGAATGAGGTAGACTGAGATAGAGTTAGGTAGAGTGAGCTAGAGTGTGGTAGAGTGACTGAGAGTGCGGTAGAGTGAGCTAGAGTGGTGGAGAGTGACTGAGAGCGAGGTAGGGTGAGGTAGAGTGAGGTAGAGTGAGTTAGTGAGGTAGAGTGAGGTAGAGTGATGTAGACTGAGGTAGAGTGAAGTAGAGTGACTGAGAGTGAGGAAGAGGCAAGTAGAGTGAGGTAGAGTGATGTAGAGTGACTGAGAGTGAGTTAGAGGGAGGTACAGTGAGGCAGAGTGAGGTAGAGTTACTGAGAGTGAGGTAGAGGAAGGTAGGGTGATGTAGAGTGAGACAGAGTAAGGTAGACTGAGGTAAAGTGACGTAGAGTGACTGAGAGTGACTGAGAGTGAGGTAGAGTATGCTAGAGTGACTGAGAGTGAGGTAGAGTGTCGTAGAGTGAGGTAGAGTGATGTACAGTGACTGAGAGTGAGGTAGAGTGAGGTAGAGACAGGTAGAGTGACTGAGAGTGAGGTAGAGTGAGGTAGAGGGAGGTAGAGTGATTGAGAGTGGGGTAGAGTGAGGTAGAGTGATGCAGAGTGAGGTAGAGTGATTGAGAGTGAGGTAGAGTGAAATAGAGTGAGGTAGAGTGAGGTAGAGTGCGGTAGAGCGACATAGATGGGGTAGAGTGATGTTGAGTGATGTAGAGTGACTGAGAGTGAAGTAGAGTGAAGTAGAGTGAGGTAGAGTGAGGTAGAGTGAGGTAGAGTGACGTAGAGTGAGGTAGAGTGACTGAGAGTGAATTAGAGTGCGGTAGAGTGAGGTAGAGTGACTGAGAGTGAGGTAGAGTGAGGTAGAGTGACTGAGAGTGACTGAGAGTGAGGTAGACGGAGGTAGAGTGATTGAGAGTGAGGTAGAGTGATTGAGAGTGAGGTAGATTGAGGTAGAGTGATGTAGAGTGAGGTAGAGTGATTGAGAGTGAGGGAGAGTGAGATATATTGATGTAGAGTGAGGTAGAGTGAGGTAGAGTGATTGAGAGTGAGCTAGTGTGATGTAGAGTGAGGGAGAGTGAGCTAGAGTGAGGTAGAGTGAGGTAGTGTGATTGAGAGTGATGGAGAGTGAAGTAGAGTGAGGTAGAGTGAGGTAGAGTGAGGTAGAGTGACTGAGAGTCAAGTATTGTGAAGTAGAGTGAATTAGAGTGTAGTAGAGTGAGGTAGAGTGACATAGAGTGAGGTAGAGTGAGGTAGATAGATTGAGAGTGAGGAAGAGTGACATAGAGTGACTGAGAGTGAGGTAGACTGAGGTAGATTGATTGAGAGTGAGGTAGAGTGATTGAGAGTGATTGAGAGTGAAGTACAGTGAGGTAGAGTGAACTCGAGTGAGGTAGAGTGAGGAAGAGTGACTGAGAGTGACTGAGAGTGACTGAGAGTGACTGAGAGTGAGGTAGAGTGAGGTAGAGTGACTGAGAGTGGCGGAGAGTGAAGTTGAGTGAGGTAGAGTGAATAGAGTGACTGAGAGGGACTCAGAGTGACTCAGATTTACTGAGAGTGACTGAGAGTGAAGTAGAGTGAAGTGGAGTGAAGTAGAGTGAAGTAGTGTGACGTAGAGTGAGGTAGAGTGAGGTAGAGTGACTGAGAGTGAGGTAGAGTGACATAGAGTGAGGTAGTGTGAGGTAGAGTGACTGAGAGTGAGGTAGAGTGACTGAGAGTCATGTAGAGTGAAGTAGAGTGACTGAGAGTGAGGTAGAGTGACTGAGAGTGAGGTAGAGTGAGGTAGAGTGACTGAGAGTGAGGTACGGTGAGGTAGAGTGAGGTAGAGTGACTGAGAGGGAGGTAAAGCGAGGTAGAGTGACTGAGAGTGAGGTAGAGTGATGTAGAGTGATGGATAGAGCAGTAGAGTGAGGTAGAGTGAGGAAAAGTGACTGAGAGTGAAGTAGAGTGAAGTAGAGTGAAGTAGTGTGAAGTAGAGTGACGTAGTGTGAAGTAGAGTGAGGTAGAGTGAGGTAGAGTGACTGAGAGTGAAGTACAGTGACAGAGAGTGACTTAGGGTGACTGAGAGTGAAGTAGAGTGAAGTAGAGTGATGTAGAGTGAAGTAGTGTGAAGTAGAGTGTGGTAGAGTGAAGTAGAGTGAGGTAGAGTGACTGAGAGTGAGGTAGAGTGACTGTGAGTGAAGTACAGTGAAGTACAGTGATGTCGAGTGATTGAGAGTGAGGTAGAGTGACCTAGAGTGACTGAGAGTGAGGTAGAGTAGGCTAGAGTGACTGAGAGTGAGGTAGAGTGAGGTAGAGTGTCGTAGAGTGAGGTAGAATGATTGAGAGTGAGGTAGAGGGAGGTAGAGTGATTCACTGTGAGGTAGAGTGAGGTAGAGTGAGGTAGAGTGACTGAGAGTGACTGAGAGTGACTGAAAGGGAAGTTGAGTAAGGTAGAGTGAGGTAGAGAGAGGTAGAGTGACTGAGAGTGAAGTAGAGTGAAGTAGAGTGAAGTAGAGTGAGGTAGAGGGAGGTAAAGTGACTGAGAGTAAAGTACAGTGACTGAGAGTGACTTAGGGTGACTGAGAGTGAAGTAGAGTGAAGTGGAGTGATGTAGAGTGACGTAGTGTGAAGTAGAGTGAGGTAGAGTAAGGTAGAGTGAGGTAGAGTAAGGTAGAGTGAAATAGAGTGAGGTGGAGTCAGGTGGAGTGAAGTGGAGTGAGGAAGAGTGAGGTAGAGTGACTGAGAGTGAGGTAGAGTGACTGAGAGTGAAGTACAGTGAAGTACAGTGATGTAGAGTGACTGAGAGTGAGGTAGAGTGACCTAGAGTGACTGAGAGTGAGGTAGAGTAGGCTAGAGTGACTGAGAGTGAGGTAGAGTGAGGTAGAGTGTTGTAGAGTGAGGTAGAATGACTGATAGTGAGGTAGAGGGAGGTAGAGTGATTCACAGTGAGGTAGAGTGAGGTAGAGTGACATAGAGTGAGGTGGTGTGATTCAGAGTGAGGTAGAGTGAGGTAGAGAGACATAGAATGAGGTAGAGTGATTGAGAGTGAGGTAGAGTGACATAGAGTGACTGAGAGTGAGGTAGAGTGATGTAGAGTGACTGTGAGTTGGTAAGAGTGAGGTAGAGCGACGTAGAGTGAGGTAGAGTTGGCAGAGTGAGGTAGAGTGACTGAGAGTCAAGTACAGTGAAGTACAGTGAGGTAGAGTGAGGTAGAGTGAGGTAGCGTGAGGTAGAGTGATTGAGAGTGAGGTAGAGTGACATAGAGTGACTGAGAGTGAGGTAGAGTGATGTAGAGTGACTGCGAGTTGGTAGGAGTGAGGTAGAGCGACGTAGAGTGAGGTAGAGTGAGGTAGAGTGAGGTAGAGTGACGTAGAGTGATGTAGAGTGAGGTAGAGTGACGTAGAGTGACTGAGAGTGAAGTAGAGTGATGTAGAGTGAAGTAGTGTGAAGTCGAGTGATGTAGAGTGAAGTAGTGTGAAGTAGAGTGAGGTAGAGTAAGGTAGAGTGAGGTAGAGTGAGGTAGAGTGAAATAGAGTGAGGTGGAGTCAGGTGGAGTGAAGTGGAGTGAGGTAGAATGAGGTAGAGTGACTGAGAGTGAGGTAGAGTGACTGAGAGTGAAGTACTGTGAAGTACAGTGACCTAGAGTGACTGAGAGTGAGGTAGAGTAGGCTAGAGTGACTGAGAGTGAGGTAGCGTGAGGTAGAGTGTTGTAGAGTGAGGTAGAATGACTGATAGTGAGGTAGAGGGAGGTAGAGTGATTCACAGTGAGGTAGAGTGAGGTAGAGTGACATAGAGTGAGGTGGTGTGATTCAGAGTGAGGTAGAGTGAGGTAGAGAGACATAGAATGAGGTAGAGTGAGGTAGAGTGATTGAGAGTGAGGTAGAGTGACAAAAGAGTGACTGAGAGTGAGGTAGAGTGATGTAGAGTGACTGCGAGTTGGTAAGAGTGAGGTAGAGCGACTAGAGTGAGGTAGAGTGAGGTAGAGTGAGGTAGATTGACGTAGAGTGATGTAGAGTGAGGTAGAGTGACGTAGAGTGACTGAGAGTGAAGTAGAGTGATGTAGAGTGAAGTAGTGTGAATAGAGTGAGGTAGAGTGAGGTAGAGTGAGGTAGAGTGACTGAGAGTGACTGAAAGGGAAGTAGAGTAAGGTAGAGTGAGGTAGAGAGAGGTAGAGTGACTGAGAGTCAAGCACAGTGAAGTACAGTGAGT
>CM059425.1:103235489-103259246 GCA_030390025.1 Squalus acanthias | reverse complement strand
GTACAGTGAAGTACAGTGAGGTAGAGTGAGGTAGAGTGAGGTAGAGTGACTGAGAGTGACTAAGAGTGAAGTAGAGTGAAGCAGAGTGAAGTAGAGTGAAGTAGTGTGAAGTCGAGTTAGGTAGAGTGAGGTAGAGTGAGGTAGAGAGTGACTGAGAGTCAAGTACAGTGAAGTACAGTGAGGTAGAGTGAGGTAGAGTGAGGTAGAGTGAGGTAGAGTGAGTTAGATTGACGGAGAGTGACTGAGAGTGACTGAGAGTGAAGTAGAGTGATGTAGAGTGAAGTAGTGTGAAGTAGAGTGAGGTAGAGTGAGGTAGAGTGACTGAGAGTGAGGTAGAGTGACCTAGAGTGACTGACAGTGAGGTAGAGTATGCTAGAGTGACTGAGAGTGAGGTAGAGTGAGGTAGAGTGAGGTAGATGATTGAGAGTGAGGTAGAGTGAGGTATAGGGAGGTAGAGTGATTCAGAGTGAGGTAGAGTGAGGTAGAGTGACATAGAGTGAGGTAGAGTTAGGTAGAGTGATTGAGAGTGAGGTAGAGTGACATAGAGTGACTGAGAGTGAGGTATAGGGAGGTAGAGTGATTGAGAGTCAGGTAGGGTGATGTAGAGTGACTGAGAGTGAGATAGAGTGAGGTAGAGTGACTGAGAGTGAGGTAGAGTGAGGTAGAGCGACGTAGAGTGAGGTAGAGTTACGTAGAGTGACGTAGAGTGACTGAGAGTGAAGTAGAATGAAGTAGAGTGAGGTAGAGTGAGGTAGAGTGACATAGAGTGAGGTAAAGTGACTGAGAGTGAGGTAGAGTGAGGTAGAGTGAGGCAGAGTGAGGTAGAGTGAGGCAGAGTGAGGCAGAGTGAGGTAGAGTGAGGAAGAGCGACTGAGAGTGACTGAGAGTGACTAAGAGTGAAGTAGAGGGAAGTAGAGTAAGGTAGAGTGAGGTAGAGCGAGGTAGAGTGAGGTAGAGTGACTGAGAGTGAAGTACAGTGAAGTACAGTGAAGTACAGTGAGGTAGAGTGAGGTAGAGTGAGGTTGAGTGACTGAGAGTGACTAAGAGTGAAGTAGAGTGAAGCAGAGTGAAGTAAAGTGAAGTAGTGTGAAGTCGAGTTAGGTAGAGTGAGGTAGAGTGAGGTAGAGTGAGGTAGAGTGAGGTAGAGAGTGACTGAGAGTCAAGTACAGTGAAGTACAGTGAGGTAGAGTGAGGTAGAGTGAGGTAGAGTGAGGTAGAGTGAGTTAGATTGACGGAGAGTGACTGAGAGTGACTGAGAGTGAAGTAGAGTGATGTAGAGTGAAGTAGTGTGAAGTAGAGTGAGGTAGAGTGAGGTAGAGTGACTGAGAGTGAGGTAGAGTGACCTAGAGTGACTGACAGTGAGGTAGAGTATGCTAGAGTGACTGACAGTTAGGTAGAGTGAGGTATAGTGAGGTAGATGATTGAGAGTGAGGTAGAGTGAGGTATAGGGAGGTAGAGTGATTCAGAGTGAGGTAGAGTGAGGTAGAGTGACATAGAGTGAGGTAGAGTTAGATAGAGTGATTGAGAGTGAGGTAGAGTGACATAGAGTGACTAAGAGTGAGGTACAGGGAGGTAGAGTGATTGAGAGTCAGGTAGGGTGATGTAGAGTGACTGAGAGTGAGATAGTGTGAGGTAGAGTGACTGAGAGTGAGGTAGAGTGAAGTAGAGCGCCGTAGAGTGAGGTAGAGTGATGTAGAGTGACGTAGAGTGACTGAGAGTGAAGTAGAATGAAGTAGAGTGAGGTAGAGTGAGGTAGAGTGACATAGAGTGAGGTAAAGTGACTGAGAGTGAGTTAGAGTGAGGTAGAGTGAGGCAGAGTGAGGTAGAGTGACTGAGAGTGAGGTAGTGTGACTGAGAGTGAGGTAGAGTGAGGTAGGGTGACTGAGAGTGTGGTAGAGTGAGGTAGAGAGAGGTAGAGTGACTGAGAGTGAAGTAGATTGAGGTAGAGTGAGGTAAAGTGAGGAAGAGTGACTGAGAGTGACTGTGAGTGACTGAGAGTGAAGCAGAGTGAGGTAGAGTGAGGTAGAGTGAGCTACAGTGAGGTAGAGTGACGTAGAGTGAGGTAGAGTGACTGAGAGTGAAGTGTAGTGCAGTAAAGTGAGGTAGAGTGAGGTAGAGTGAGGTAGAGTGACTGAGAGTGACTGAGAGTGATGTAGAGTGAGGTTGAGTGAGATAGAGTGAGGTAGAGTGAGGTAGAGTGACTGAGAGTGAAGTACAGTGAGGTAGAGTGAACTCGAGTGAGGTAGAGTGAGGAAGAGTGACTGAGAGTGACTGAGAGTGACTGAGAGTGACTGAGAGTGAGGTAGAGTGAGGTAGAGTGACTGAGAGTGGCGGAGAGTGAAGTTGAGTGAGGTAGAGTGAATAGAGTGATTGAGAGGGACTCAGAGTGACTCAGATTGACTGAGAGTGACTGAGAGTGAAGTAGAGTGAAGTCGAGTGATGTAGAGTGAAGTAGTGTGACGTAGGGTGAGGTAGAGTGAGGTAGAGTGACTGAGAGTGAGGTAGAGTGATTCAGAGTGAGGTAGAGTGAGGTAGAGTGACATAGAGTGAGGTAGAGTGAGGTAGAGTCACTGAGAGTGAGGTAGAGGGAGGTAGAGTGATTGAGAGTGAGGAAGAGTGATGTAGAGTTACTGAGAATGAGGTAGAGTGAGGTAGAGTGACTGAGAGTGAGGTAGAGTGACTGAGAGTGAAGTACAGTGAAGTACAGTGATGTAGAGTGACTGAGAGTGAGGTAGAGTGACCTAGAGTGACTGAGAGTGAGGTAGAGTAGGCTAGAGTGACTGAGAGTGAGGTAGAGTGAGGTAGAGTGAGGCAGAGTGAGGCAGAGTGAGGTAGAGTGAGGAAGAGCGACTGAGAGTGACTGAGAGTGACTGAGAGTGAAGTAGAGGGAAGTAGAGTAAGGTAGAGTGAGGTAGAGCGAGGTAGAGTGAGGTAGAGTGACTGAGAGTGAAGTACAGTGAAGTACAGTGAAGTACAGTGAGGTAGAGTGAGGTAGAGTGAGGTAGAGTGACTGAGAGTGACTAAGAGTGAAGTAGAGTGAAGCAGAGTGAAGTAGAGTGAAGTAGTGTGAAGTCGAGTTAGGTAGAGTGAGGTAGAGTGAGGTAGAGTGAGGTAGAGTGAGGTAGAGTGTGACTGAGAGTCAAGTACAGTGAAGTACAGTGAGGTAGAGTGAGGTAGAGTGAGGTAGAGTGAGGTAGATTGAGTTAGATTGACGGAGAGTGACTGAGAGTGACTGAGAGTGAAGTAGAGTGATGTAGAGTGAAGTAGTGTGAAGTAGAGTGAGGTAGAGTGAGGTAGAGTGACTGAGAGTGAGGTAGAGTGACCTAGAGTGACTGACAGTGAGGTAGAGTGAGGTAGAGTGAGGTAGATGATTGAGAGTGAGGTAGAGTGAGGTATAGGGAGGTAGAGTGATTCAGAGTGAGGTAGAGTGAGGTAGAGTGACATAGAGTGAGGTAGAGTTAGATAGAGTGATTGAGAGTGAGGTAGAGTGACATAGAGTGACTAAGAGTGAGGTACAGGGAGGTAGAGTGATTGAGAGTCAGGTAGGGTGATGTAGAGTGACTGAGAGTGAGATAGTGTGAGGTAGAGTGACTGAGAGTGAGGTAGAGTGAAGTAGAGCGACGTAGAGTGAGGTAGAGTGACGTAGAGTGACGTAGAGTGACTGAGAGTGAAGTAGAATGAAGTAGAGTGAGGTAGAGTGAGGTAGATTGACATAGAGTGAGGTAAAGTGACTGAGAGTGAGGTAGAGTGAGGTAGAGTGAGGCAGAGTGAGGTAGAGTGACTGAGAGTGAGGTAGTGTGACTGAGAATGAGGTAGAGTGAGGTAGGGTGGCTGAGAGTGTGGTAGAGTGAGGTAGAGAGAGGTAGAGTGACTGAGAGTGAAGTAGATTGAGGTAGAGTGAGGTAGAGTGAGGAAGAGTGACTGAGAGTGACTGTGAGTGACTGAGAGTGAAGCAGAGTGAGGTAGAGTGAGGTAGAGTGAGCTACAGTGAGGTAGAGTGACGTAGAGTGAGGTAGAGTGACTGAGAGTGAAGTGTAGTGCAGTAAAGTGAGGTAGAGTGAGGTAGAGTGAGGTAGAGTGACTGAGAGTGACTGAGAGTGATGTAGAGTGAGGTTGAGTGAGATAGAGTGAGGTAGAGTGAGGTAGAGTGACTGAGAGTGAAGTACAGTGAGGTAGAGTGAACTCGAGTGAGGTAGAGTGAGGAAGAGTGACTGAGAGTGACTGAGAGTGACTGAGAGTGACTGAGAGTGAGGTAGAGTGAGGTAGAGTGACTGAGAGTGGCGGAGAGTGAAGTTGAGTGAGGTAGAGTGAATAGAGTGACTGAGAGGGACTCAGAGTGACTCAGATTGACTGAGAGTGACTGAGAGTGAAGTAGAGTGAAGTAGAGGGAAGTAGAGTAAGGTAGAGTGAGGTAGAGTGACTGAGAGTGAGGTAGAGTGACCTAGAGTGACTGACAGTGAGGTAGAGTATGCTAGAGTGACTGACAGTTAGGTAGAGTGAGGTAGAGTGAGGTAGATGATTGAGAGTGAGGTAGAGTGAGGTATAGGGAGGTAGAGTGATTCAGAGTGAGGTAGAGTGAGGTAGAGTGACATAGAGTGAGGTAGAGTTAGATAGAGTGATTGAGAGTGAGGTAGAGTGACATAGAGTGACTAAGAGTGAGGTACAGGGAGGTAGAGTGATTGAGAGTCAGGTAGGGTGATGTAGAGTGACTGAGAGTGAGATAGTGTGAGGTAGAGTGACTGAGAGTGAGGTAGAGTGAAGTAGAGCGCCGTAGAGTGAGGTAGAGTGATGTAGAGTGACGTAGAGTGACTGAGAGTGAAGTAGAATGAAGTAGAGTGAGGTAGAGTGAGGTAGAGTGACATAGAGTGAGGTAAAGTGACTGAGAGTGAGTTAGAGTGAGGTAGAGTGAGGCAGAGTGAGGTAGAGTGACTGAGAGTGAGGTAGTGTGACTGAGAGTGAGGTAGAGTGAGGTAGGGTGACTGAGAGTGTGGTAGAGTGAGGTAGAGAGAGGTAGAGTGACTGAGAGTGAAGTAGATTGAGGTAGAGTGAGGTAAAGTGAGGAAGAGTGACTGAGAGTGACTGTGAGTGACTGAGAGTGAAGCAGAGTGAGGTAGAGTGAGGTAGAGTGAGCTACAGTGAGGTAGAGTGACGTAGAGTGAGGTAGAGTGACTGAGAGTGAAGTGTAGTGCAGTAAAGTGAGGTAGAGTGAGGTAGAGTGAGGTAGAGTGACTGAGAGTGACTGAGAGTGATGTAGAGTGAGGTTGAGTGAGATAGAGTGAGGTAGAGTGAGGTAGAGTGACTGAGAGTGAAGTACAGTGAGGTAGAGTGAACTCGAGTGAGGTAGAGTGAGGAAGAGTGACTGAGAGTGACTGAGAGTGACTGAGAGTGACTGAGAGTGAGGTAGAGTGAGGTAGAGTGACTGAGAGTGGCGGAGAGTGAAGTTGAGTGAGGTAGAGTGAATAGAGTGATTGAGAGGGACTCAGAGTGACTCAGATTGACTGAGAGTGACTGAGAGTGAAGTAGAGTGAAGTCGAGTGATGTAGAGTGAAGTAGTGTGATGTAGGGTGAGGTAGAGTGAGGTAGAGTGACTGAGAGTGAGGTAGAGTGATTCAGAGTGAGGTAGAGTGAGGTAGAGTGACATAGAGTGAGGTAGAGTGAGGTAGAGTCACTGAGAGTGAGGTAGAGGGAGGTAGAGTGATTGAGAGTGAGGAAGAGTGATGTAGAGTTACTGAGAATGAGGTAGAGTGAGGTAGAGTGACTGAGAGTGAGGTAGAGTGACTGAGAGTGAAGTACAGTGAAGTACAGTGATGTAGAGTGACTGAGAGTGAGGTAGAGTGACCTAGAGTGACTGAGAGTGAGGTAGAGTAGGCTAGAGTGACTGAGAGTGAGGTAGAGTGAGGTAGAGTGAGGCAGAGTGAGGCAGAGTGAGGTAGAGTGAGGAAGAGCGACTGAGAGTGACTGAGAGTGACTGAGAGTGAAGTAGAGGGAAGTAGAGTAAGGTAGAGTGAGGTAGAGCGAGGTAGAGTGAGGTAGAGTGACTGAGAGTGAAGTACAGTGAAGTACAGTGAAGTACAGTGAGGTAGAGTGAGGTAGAGTGAGGTAGAGTGACTGAGAGTGACTAAGAGTGAAGTAGAGTGAAGCAGAGTGAAGTAGAGTGAAGTAGTGTGAAGTCGAGTTAGGTAGAGTGAGGTAGAGTGAGGTAGAGTGAGGTAGAGTGAGGTAGAGTGTGACTGAGAGTCAAGTACAGTGAAGTACAGTGAGGTAGAGTGAGGTAGAGTGAGGTAGAGTGAGGTAGAGTGAGTTAGATTGACGGAGAGTGACTGAGAGTGACTGAGAGTGAAGTAGAGTGATGTAGAGTGAAGTAGTGTGAAGTAGAGTGAGGTAGAGTGAGGTAGAGTGACTGAGAGTGAGGTAGAGTGACCTAGAGTGACTGACAGTGAGGTAGAGTATGCTAGAGTGACTGACAGTGAGGTAGAGTGAGGTAGAGTGAGGTAGATGATTGAGAGTGAGGTAGAGTGAGGTATAGGGAGGTAGAGTGATTCAGAGTGAGGTAGAGTGAGGTAGAGTGACATAGAGTGAGGTAGAGTTAGATAGAGTGATTGAGAGTGAGGTAGAGTGACATAGAGTGACTAAGAGTGAGGTACAGGGAGGCAGAGTGATTGAGAGTCAGGTAGGGTGATGTAGAGTGACTGAGAGTGAGATAGTGTGAGGTAGAGTGACTGAGAGTGAGGTAGAGTGAAGTAGAGCGACGTAGAGTGAGGTAGAGTGACGTAGAGTGACGTAGAGTGACTGAGAGTGAAGTAGAATGAAGTAGAGTGAGGTAGAGTGAGGTAGATTGACATAGAGTGAGGTAAAGTGACTGAGAGTGAGGTAGAGTGAGGTAGAGTGAGGCAGAGTGAGGTAGAGTGACTGAGAGTGAGGTAGTGTGACTGAGAGTGAGGTAGAGTGAGGTAGGGTGGCTGAGAGTGTGGTAGAGTGAGGTAGAGAGAGGTAGAGTGACTGAGAGTGAAGTAGATTGAGGTAGAGTGAGGTAGAGTGAGGAAGAGTGACTGAGAGTGACTGTGAGTGACTGAGAGTGAAGCAGAGTGAGGTAGAGTGAGGTAGAGTGAGCTACAGTGAGGTAGAGTGACGTAGAGTGAGGTAGAGTGACTGAGAGTGAAGTGTAGTGCAGTAAAGTGAGGTAGAGTGAGGTAGAGTGAGGTAGAGTGACTGAGAGTGACTGAGAGTGATGTAGAGTGAGGTTGAGTGAGATAGAGTGAGGTAGAGTGAGGTAGAGTGACTGAGAGTGAAGTACAGTGAGGTAGAGTGAACTCGAGTGAGGTAGAGTGAGGAAGAGTGACTGAGAGTGACTGAGAGTGACTGAGAGTGACTGAGAGTGAGGTAGAGTGAGGTAGAGTGACTGAGAGTGGCGGAGAGTGAAGTTGAGTGAGGTAGAGTGAATAGAGTGATTGAGAGGGACTCAGAGTGACTCAGATTGACTGAGAGTGACTGAGAGTGAAGTGGAGTGAAGTAGAGTGATGTAGAGTGAAGTAGTGTGATGTAGGGTGAGGTAGAGTTAGGTAGAGTGACTGAGAGTGAGGTAGAGTGATTCAGAGTGAGGTAGAGTGAGGTAGAGTGACATAGAGTGAGGTAGAGTGAGGTAGAGTCACTGAGAGTGAGGTAGAGGGAGGTAGAGTGATTGAGAGTGAGGAAGTGTGATGTAGAGTTACTGAGAATGAGGTAGAGTGAGGTAGAGTGACTGAGAGTGAGGTAGAGTGACTGAGAGTGAAGTACAGTGAAGTACAGTGATGCAGAGTGACTGAGAGTGAGGTAGAGTGACCTAGAGTGACTGAGAGTGAGGTAGAGTAGGCTAGAGTGACTGAGAGTGAGGTAGAGTGAGGTAGAGTGAGGCAGAGTGAGGCAGAGTGAGGTAGAGTGAGGAAGAGCGACTGAGAGTGACTGAGAGTGACTGAGAGTGAAGTAGAGGGAAGTAGAGTAAGGTAGAGTGAGGTAGAGCGAGGTAGAGTGAGGTAGAGTGACTGAGAGTGAAGTACAGTGAAGTACAGTGAAGTACAGTGAGGTAGAGTGAGGTAGAGTGAGGTAGAGTGACTGAGAGTGACTAAGAGTGAAGTAGAGTGAAGCAGAGTGAAGTAGAGTGAAGTAGTGTGAATTCGAGTTAGGTAGAGTGAGGTAGAGTGAGGTAGAGTGAGGTAGAGTGAGGTAGAGTGAGGTAGAGAGTGACTGAGAGTCAAGTACAGTGAAGTACAGTGAGGTAGAGTGAGGTAGAGTGAGGTAGAGTGAGGTAGAGTGAGTTAGATTGACGGAGAGTGACTGAGAGTGACTGAGAGTGAAGTAGAGTGATGTAGAGTGAAGTAGTGTGAAGTAGAGTGAGGTAGAGTGAGGTAGAGTGACTGAGAGTGAGGTAGAGTGACCTAGAGTGACTGACAGTGAGGTAGAGTATGCTAGAGTGACTGACAGTGAGGTAGAGTGAGGTATAGGGAGGTAGAGTGATTCAGAGTGAGGTAGAGTGAGGTAGAGTGACATAGAGTGAGGTAGAGTTAGGTAGATTGATTGAGAGTGAGGTAGAGTGACATAGAGTGACTAAGAGTGAGGTACAGGGAGGTAGAGTGATTGAGAGTCAGGTAGGGTGATGTAGAGTGACTGAGAGTGAGATAGTGTGAGGTAGAGTGACTGAGAGTGAGGTAGAGTGAAGTAGAGCGACGTAGAGTGAGGTAGAGTGACGTAGAGTGACGTAGAGTGACTGAGAGTGAAGTAGAATGAAGTAGAGTGAGGTAGAGTGAGGTAGAGTGACATAGAGTGAGGTAAAGTGACTGAGAGTGAGGTAGAGTGAGGTAGAGTGAGGCAGAGTGAGGTAGAGTGACTGAGAGTGAGGTAGTGTGACTGAGAGTGAGGTAGAGTGAGGTAGGGTGACTGAGAGTGTGGTAGAGTGAGGTAGAGAGAGGTAGAGTGACTGAGAGTGAAGTAGATTGAGGTAGAGTGAGGTAGAGTGAGGAAGAGTGACTGAGAGTGACTGTGAGTGACTGAGAGTGAAGCAGAGTGAGGTAGAGTGAGCTACAGTGAGGTAGAGTGACGTAGAGAAAGGTAGAGTGACTGAGAGTGAAGTGTAGTGCAGTAAAGTGAGGTAGAGTGAGGTAGAGTGAGGTAGAGTGACTGAGAGTGACTGAGAGTGATGTAGAGTGAGGTTGAGTGAGATAGAGTGAGGTAGAGTGAGGTAGAGTGACTGAGAGTGAAGTACAGTGAAGTACAGTGAGGTAGAGCGAACTCGAGTGAGGTAGAGTGAGGAAGAGTGACTGAGAGTGACTGAGAGTGACTGAGAGTGAGGTAGAGTGAGGTAGAGTGACTGAGAGTGGCGGAGAGTGAAGTTGAGTGAGGAAGAGTGACTGAGAGTGACTGAGAGTGACTGAGAGTGAAGTAGAGTGAAGTAGAGTGATGTAGAGTGAAGTAGTGTGACGTAGGGTGAGGTAGAGTGAGGTAGAGTGACTGAGAGTGAGGTAGAGTGATTCAGAGTGAGGTAGAGTGAGGTAGAGTGACATAGAGTGAGGTAGAGTGAGGTAGAGTCACTGAGAGTGAGGTAGAGGGAGGTAGAGTGATTGAGAGTGAGGAAGAGTGATGTAGAGTTACTGAGAATGAGGTAGAGTGAGGTAGAGTGACTGAGAGTGAGGTAGAGTGACGTAGAGTGTGTTAGAGTGATGTAGAGTGATGTAGAGTGACATAGAGTGAGGTAGAGTGCTGAGAGTGTGGTAGAGTGAGGTAGAGTGAGGTACAGTGAGGTACAGTGAGGTACAGTGAGGTAGAGTGACTGAGAGTGACTGAGAGTACTGAGAGTGACAGAGAGTGAAGTAGAGTGAAGTAGAGTGAAGTAGAGTGATGTAGAGTGAAGTCGTGTGAAGTAGAGTGAGGTAGAGTGAGGTAGAGTGAGGTAGAGTGACAGAGTGACTTAGAGGGAAGTAGAGAAGTTAGAGTGAGATAGAATGAGGTAGAGTGAGGTAGAGTGAGGTAGAGAGACTGAGAGTCAAGTAAAGTGAGGTAGAGTGAGGTAGAGTGACAGGGAGTGACTGAGAGTGACTGAGAGTGAATGAGAGTGAAGTAGAGTGAAGTAGAGTGAAGTAGAGTGAAGTATTGTGAAGTAGAGAGAATTAGAGTGAGGTAGAGTGAGGTAGAGTGACATAGAGTGAGGTAGAGTGAGGTAAAGTGATTGAGAGTGAGGTAGAGTGACATAGAGTGACCGAGAGTGAGGTAGACTGAGGTAGAGTGATTGAGAGTGAGGTAGAGTGATTGAGAGTGATTGAGAGTGAGGTAGAGTGAGGTAGAGTGAGGTAGTGTGATAGAGAGTGAGCGAGAGTGAGGTACAGTGATGTAGAGTTAGGTAGAGAGGGGTAGAGTGAGGTAGAGTGAGGTAGTGTGATAGAGAGTGAGGTAGAGTGAGATAGAGTGAGGTAGAGTGAGGTAGAGTGACTGAGAGTGAGGGAGAGTCAAGTAAAGTGAAGACCAGTGAGGTAGAGTGAGGTAGAGTGAGGTAGAGTGACTGAGAGTTAATGAGAGTGACTGAGAGTGACAGAGAGTGACAGAGAGTGACTGAGAGTGAAGCAGAGTGAAGCAGAGTGAAGTAGATTGAAGTAGATTGAATTAGAGTGAATTAGAGTGAGGTAGAGTGACTGAGAGTGAGGTAGAGTGACCTAGAGTGACTGAGAGTGAGGTATAGGGAGGTAGAGTGATTGAGAGTCAGGTAGGGTGATGTAGAGTGACTGAGAGTGAGATAGAGTGAGGTAGAGTGACTGAGAGTGAGGTAGAGTGAGGTGGAGCGACGTAGAGTGAGGTAGAGTGACGTAGAGTCACGTAGAGTGACTGAGAGTGAGGTAGAGTATGCTCGAGTGACTGAGAGTGAGGCAGAGTGAGGTAGAGTGTTGTATTGTGTCATAGAGTTATTGAGAGTTAGGTAGAGTGCGGTAGAGGGAGGTAGAGTGATTCAGAGTGAGGTAGAGTGAGGTAGAGTGACATAGAGTGAAGTAGAGTGATTCAGAGTGAGGTAGAGTGAGGTAGAGTGACATAGAGTGAGGTTGAGTGAGTTAGAGTGATTGAGAGAGAGGTAGAGTGAGGTAGAGTAACATAGAGTGAGGTAGAGTGACGTAGAGTTACTGAGAGTGAAGTAGATTGAAGTAGTGTGAGGTAGAGTGAGGTAGAGTGACGTAGAGTGAGGTAGAGTGACTGATAGTGAGGTAGAGTGAGATAGAGTGAGGTAGAGTGAGGTAGAGTGAGGTAGAGTGACTGAGAGTGAGGTAGTGTGACTGAGAGAGAGGTAGAGTGAGGTAGAGTGAGGTAGAGTGAGCTAAAGTGAGGTAGAGTGATGTAGCGTGAAGTAGCGTGAGGTAGAGTGAGGTAGAGTGACTGAGAGCGAGGTAGCCTGACTGAGAGAAAGGTAGAGTGAGGTAGAATGATGGAGAGTGAAGTAGAGTGAGGTAGAGTGAGGTAGAGTGACTGAGAGTGACTGAGAGTGAGGTAGAGTGAGGTAGAGTGACTGAGAGTGAAGTACAGTGAAGTACAGTGAGGTAGAGTGAAGTAGAGTGAGGTACAGTGAGGTAGAGTGACTGAGAGTGACTGAGAGTGGCTGAGAGTACTGAGCGTGGCTGAGAGTGAAGTAGAGTGAAGTAGAGTGAAGTAGAGTGAAGTAGTGTGAAGTAGTGTGAGGTAGAGTGAGGTAGAGTGACTGAGAGTGAGGTAGAGTGACTTAGAGTGACTGAGACTGAGGTAGAGTATGCTAGAGTGACTGAGAGTGAGGTAGAGTGAGGGAGAGTGATGTAGAGTGAGGTAGAGTGATTAAGAGAGAGGTAGAGGGAGGTAGAGGGAGATAGAATGAGGTAGACTGAGATAGAGTTAGGTAGAGTGAGCTAGAGTGTGGTAGAGTGACTGAGAGTGCGGTAGAGTGAGGTAGAGTGGTGGAGAGTGACTGAGAGTGAGGTAGGGTGAGGTAGAGTGAGGTAGAGTGAGTTAGTGAGGTAGAGTGAGGTAGAGTGATGTAGACTGAGGTAGAGTGAAGTAGAGTGACTGAGAGTGAGGAAGAGGCAAGTAGAGTGAGGTAGAGTGATGTAGAGTGACTGAGAGTGAGTTAGAGGGAGGTACAGTGAGGCAGAGTGAGGTAGAGATACTGAGAGTGAGGTAGAGGAAGGTAGGGTGATGTAGAGTGAGACAGAGTAAGGTAGACTGAGGTAAAGTGACGTAGAGTGACTGAGAGTGACTGAGAGTGAGGTAGAGTGTGCTAGAGTGACTGAGAGTGAGGTAGAGTGAGGTAGAGACAGGTAGAGTGACTGAGAGTGAGGTAGAGTGATTCAGAGTGAATTAGAGTGAGGTAGTGTGACATAGAGTGTGGGTAGAGTGAGGTAGAGTGATTGAGAGTGAGGTAGAGTGAAATAGAGTGAGGTAGAGTGAGGTAGAGTGCGGTAGAGCGACGTAGATGGGGTAGAGTGACGTTGAGTGATGTAGAGTGACTGAGAGTGAAGTAGAATGAAGTAGAGTGAGGTAGAGTGAGGTAGAGTGAGGTAGAGTGACTGAGAGTGAGGTAGAGTGAGATAGAGTTATTGAGAGTGAGGTAGAGTGACTGAGAGTGACTGAGAGTGAGGTAGACGGAGGTAGAGTGATTGAGAGTGAGGTAGAGTGATTGAGAGTGAGGTAGATTGAGGTAGAGTGAGGTAGAGTGAGTTAGATTGACGGAGAGTGACTGAGAGTGACTGAGAGTGAAGTAGAGTGATGTAGAGTGAAGTAGTGTGAAGTAGAGTGAGGTAGAGTGAGGTAGAGTGACTGAGAGTGAGGTAGAGTGACCTAGAGTGACTGACAGTGAGGTAGAGTATGCTAGAGTGACTGAGAGTGAGGTAGAGTGAGGTAGAGTGAGGTAGATGATTGAGAGTGATTGAGAGTGAGGGAGAGTGAGATATATTGATGTAGAGTGAGGTAGAGTGAGGTAGAGTGATTGAGAGTGAAGTAGTGTGACGTAGAGTGAGGGAGAGTGAGCTAGAGTGAGGTAGAGTGAGGTAGTGTGATTGAGAGTGATGGAGAGTGAAGTAGAGTGAGGTAGAGTGAGGTAGAGTGAGGTAGAGTGACTGAGAGTCAAGTATTGTGAAGAAGAGTGAATTAGAGTGTAGTAGAGTGAGGTAGGGTGACATAGAGTGAGGTAGAGTGAGGTAGATTGATTGAGAGTGAGGTAGAATGATTGAGAGTGATTGAGAGTGAGGTAGAGTGAGGTAGAGTGAGGTGGAGTGGAGAAGTGTGATAGAGAGTGAGGTAGAGTGAGGTAGAGTGATGTAGAGTGAGGTAGACTGAGGTAGAGTGATTGAGAGTGAGTTAGTGTGATGTAGAGTGAGGTAGAGTGAGCTAGAGTGAGGTAGTGTGAGGTAGAGTGACTGAGAGTGAGGGAGAGTGAAGTAGAGTGAGGTAGAGTGAGGTAGAGTGAGGTAGAGTGACTGAAAGTCAAGTACAGTGAAGTACAGTGAGTTAGAGTGAGGTAGAGCGAGGTAGAGTGAGGTAGAGTGACAGAGAGTGACAGAGAGTGACAGAGAGTGACTGAGAGTGAAGTAGATTGAATTAGATTGAATTAGAGTGAAGTAGAGTGAATTAGAGTGAGGTAGAGTGACTGAGAGTGAGGTAGAGTGACCTAGAGTGACTGAGAGTGAGGTAGAGTATGCTAGAGTGACTGAGAGTGAGGCAGAACGAGGTAGAGTGTCGTAGAGTGAGGTAGAGTGATTGAGAGTGAGGTAGAGTGCGGTAGAGGGAGGTAGAGTGATTCACAGCGAGGTGGAGTGAGGTAGAGTGCCATAGAGTGAAGTAGAGTGATTCAGAGTGAGGTAGAGTGAGGTAAAGTGACATAGAGTGAGGTAGAGTAAGTTAGAGTGATTGAGAGGGAGGTAGAGGGAGGTAGAGTGATTGAAAGTGAGGTACAGTGTTGTAGAGTGACTGAGAGTGAGGTAGAGTGAGGTAGAGTGACATAGAGTGAGGTAGAGTGACATAAAGTTACTGAGAGTGAAGTAGATTGAAGTAGAGTGAGGGAGAGTCAGTTCGAGTGACGTAGAGTGAGGTAGAGTGACTGAGAGTGAGGTAGAGTGAGGTAGAGTCACTGAGAGTGAGGTAGAGTGACAGAGTGAGGTAGAGTGAGGTAGAGTGATGGAGAGTGAAGTAGAGTGAGGTAGATTGAGGTAGAGTGTGAGGTAGAGTGAGGTAGAGTGACTGAGAGTGACTGAGAGTGAGGTAGAGTGAGGTAGAGTGAGGCAGAGTGACTGAGAGTGACTGAGAGTGAAGTAGAATGAAGTAGAGTGAAATCGAGTGAAGTAGTGTGAAGTAGAGTGAGGTAGAGTCAGGTAGAGTCAGGTAGAGTGACAGAGTGACTGAGAGGGAAGTAGAGTAGGTAGAGTGAGGTAGAGTGACTGAGAGTCACTGAGAGTGAAGTAGAGTGAAGTAGAGTGAAGTACAGTGAAGTAGTGTGAAGTAGAGTGAGGTAGAGTGAGGTAGAGTGACTGAGAGTCAAGTACAGTGAAGTACAGTGAGTTAGAGTGAGGTAGAGTGAGGTCGAGAGAGGTAGAGTGAGTTAGAATTTGGTAGATTGACTGAGAGTGACTGAGAGTGACTGAGAGTGAAGTAGAGTGAGGTAGAGTGAGGTAGAGTGAGGTAGAGTGAGGTACAGAGACTGTGAGTGAGGTAGAGTGTGGTAGAGTGAGGTAGAGTGAGGTAGAATGAGGTTGCGTGAGGTAGAGTGACTGTGGCTGAGGTAGAGTGACTGAGAGTGCGTTAGAGTGACGTTGAGTGACTGAGCGTGAGGTAGAGGGAGGTAGAGTGAGGTAGAGTGAGGTAGAGTGAGACGGAATGAGTTAGAGTGAGGTAGAGTGAGGAAGAGTGTCTGAGAGTGAGGGAGAGTGAGGTAGACTGAAGTAGACTGAGGTAGAGTGATGTAGATTGAAGTAGAGTGACTGAGACTGAGGTAGAGTGACTGAGAGTCATGTAGAGTGAAGTAGAGTGACTGAGAGTGAGGTAGAGTGACTGAGAGTAAGGTAGAGTGATTGAGAGTAAGGTAGAGTGATGTAGAGTAACTGAGAGTGAGGTAGGGGCAGGTAGAGCGAGGTAGAGTGACTGTGTGTGAGGTAGAGTGAGGTAGAGTGATAGAGAGAGCAGTAGAGTGAGGTAGATGAGGAAGAGTGACTGAGAATGACTGAGAGTAAAGTAGAGTGAAGTAGAGTAAAGTAGAGTGAGGTAGAGGGAGGTAGAGTGAGGTAGAGTGAGGTAGAGTGACTGAGAGGAAGTACAGTGAAGTACAGTGACTGAGAGTGACTTAGGATGGCTGAGAGTGAATTAGAATGAAGTAGAATGATGTAGAGTGAAGTAGTGTGAAGTAGAGTGAGGTAGAGTGAGGTAGACTGCAGTAGAGTGAGGTAGAGTGAGGTAGAGTGAGGTAGATTGATTGAGAGTGAGGAAGAGTGACATAGAGTGACTGAGAGTGAGGTAGACTGAGGTAGAGTGATTGAGAGTGAGGTAGAGTGATTGAGAGTGATTGAGAGTGAGGTAGAGTGAGGTAGAGTGAAGTAGTGTGATAGAGAGTGAGGTAGAGTGAGGTAGAGTGATGTAGAGTGAGGTAGAGTGAGGTAGAGTGATTGAGAGTGAGTTAGTGTAATGTAGAGTGAGGTAGAGTGAGCTAGAGTGAGGTAGTGTGAGGTAGAGTGACTGAGAGTGAGGGAGAGTGAAGTAGAGTGAGGTAGAGTGACTGAGAGTCAAGTACAGTGAAGTACAGTGAGTTAGAGTGAGGTAGAGCGAGGTAGAGTGAGGTAGAGTGACAGAGAGTGACAGAGAGTGACTGAGAGTGAAGTGGAGTGAAGTAGATTGAATTAGATTGAATTAGAGTGAGGTAGAGTGAATTAGAGTGAGGTAGAGTGACTGAGAGTGAGGTAGAGTGACCTAGAGTGACTGAGAGTGAGGTAGAGTATGCTAGAGTGACTGAGAGTGAGGCAGAACGAGGTAGAGTGTTGTAGAGTGAGGTAGAGTGATTGAGAGTGAGGTAGAGTGTGGTAGAGGGAGGTAGAGTGATTCACAGCGAGGTAGAGTGAGGTAGAGTGACATAGAGTGAAGTAGAGTGATTCAGATTGAGGTAGAGTGAGGTAAAGTGACATAGAGTGAGGTAGAGTGAGTTAGAGTGATTGAGAGGGAGGTAGAGGGAGGTAGAGTGATTGAGAGTGAGGTACAGTGTTGTAGAGTGACTGAGAGTGAGGTAGAGTGAGGTAGAGTGACATAGAGTGAGATAGAGTGACATAAAGTTACTGAGAGTGAAGTAGATTGAAGTAGTGTGAGGGAGAGTCAGTTCGAGTGACGTAGAGTGAGGTAGAGTGACTGAGAGTGAGGTAGAGTGAGGTAGAGTGAGGTAGAGTCACTGAGAGTGAGGTAGTGTGACAGAGTGAGGTAGAGTGAGGTAGAGTGATGTAGCGTGACTGAGAGTGAGGTAGAGACAGGTAGAGTGACTGAGAGTGAGGTAGAGTGAGGTAGAGTGACTGAGAGCGAGGTAGCCTGACTGAGAGAGAGGTAGAGTGAGGTAGAGTGAGGTAGAGTGACTGAGAGTGAAGTAGAGTGAGGTAGATTGAGGTAGAGTGTGAGGTAGAGTGAGGTAGAGTGACTGAGAGTGACTGAGAGTGAGGTAGAGTGAGGTAGAGTGACTGAGAGTGAAGTACAGTGAAGTACAGAGAGGTACAGTGAGGCACAGTGACTGAGAGTGACTGAGAGTGAAGTAGAATGAAGTAGAGTGAAATCGAGTGAAGTAGTGTGAAGTAGAGTGAGGTAGAGTGAGGTAGAGTCAGGTAGAGTGACAGAGTGACTGAGAGGGAAGTAGAGTAAGTAGAGTGAGGTAGAGTGACTGAGAGTCACTGAGAGTGAAGTAGAGTGAAGTAGAGTGAAGTACAGTGAAGTAGTGTGAAGTAGAGTGAGGTAGAGTGAGGTAGAGTGACTGAAAGTGAGGTAGAGTGACCTAGAGTGAATGAGAGTGAGGTAGAGTAGTTTGAGTGACTGAGAGTGAGGTAGAGTGAGGGAGAGTGATGTAGAGTGAGGTAGAGTGATTGAGAGTGAGGTAGAGGGAGGTAGAGGGAGATAGAGTGATTGAGAGTGAGGTAGAGTGACATAGAGTGAGGTAGAGTGACTGAGAGTGACTGAGAGTGAAGTAGAGTGAGGTAGAGTGAGATAGAATGAGGTAGAGTGAGGTAGAGTTAGGTAGAGTGAGCTAGAGTGTGGTAGAGTAACTGAGAGTGAGGTAGAGTGGTGGAGAGTGACTGAGAGTGAGGTAGGGTGAGGTAGAGTGAGGCAGAGTGAGTTAGTGAGGTAGAGTGAGGTAGAGTGATGTAGACTGAGGTAGAGTGAAGTAGAGTGACAGGGTGAGGTAGAGGCAGGTAGAGTGAGGTAGAGTGACGTAGAGTGACTGAGAGTGAGGTAGAGGAAGGTAAAGTGAGACAGAGTAAGGTAGACTGAAGTAAAGTGACGTAGAGTGACTGAGAGTGACTGAGAGTGATGTAGAGTATGCTAGTGTGACTGAGAGTGAGGTAGAGTGAGGTAGAGATTCGTAGAGTGAGGTAGAGTGATGTATAGTGACTGAGTTTGAGTTAGAGTGAGGTAGAGAGAGGTAGAGTGATTGAGAGTGAGGTAGAGTGAGGTAGAGTGATGTAGAGTGAGGTAGAGTGATTGAGAGTGAGGTAGATTGACATAGAGTGAGGTAGAGTGACGTAGAGCGACTGAGATTGACTGAGAGTGACTGAGAGTGACTGAGAGGGAAGTAGAGTAAGGTAGAGTGAGGTAGAATGAGGTAGAGTGACTGAGAGTCAAGTACAGTGAAGTACAGTGAGTTAGAGTCAGGTAGAGTGACAGAGTGACTGAGAGGGAAGTAGAGTAAGTAGAGTGAGGTAGAGTGACTGAGAGTCACTGAGAGTGAAGTAGAGTGAAGTAGAGTGAAGTACAGTGAAGTAGTGTGAAGTAGAGTGAGGTAGAGTGAGGTAGAGTGACTGAAAGTGAGGTAGAGTGACCTAGAGTGAATGAGAGTGAGGTAGAGTAGTTTGAGTGACTGAGAGTGAGGTAGAGTGAGGGAGAGTGATGTAGAGTGAGGTAGAGTGATTGAGAGTGAGGTAGAGGGAGGTAGAGGGAGATAGAGTGATTGAGAGTGAGGTAGAGTGACATAGAGTGAGGTAGAGTGACTGAGAGTGACTGAGAGTGAAGTAGAGTGAGGTAGAGTGAGATAGAATGAGGTAGAGTGAGGTAGAGTTAGGTAGAGTGAGCTAGAGTGTGGTAGAGTAACTGAGAGTGAGGTAGAGTGGTGGAGAGTGACTGAGAGTGAGGTAGGGTGAGGTAGAGTGAGGCAGAGTGAGTTAGTGAGGTAGAGTGAGGTAGAGTGATGTAGACTGAGGTAGAGTGAAGTAGAGTGACAGGGTGAGGTAGAGGCAGGTAGAGTGAGGTAGAGTGACGTAGAGTGACTGAGAGTGAGGTAGAGGAAGGTAAAGTGAGACAGAGTAAGGTAGACTGAAGTAAAGTGACGTAGAGTGACTGAGAGTGACTGAGAGTGATGTAGAGTATGCTAGTGTGACTGAGAGTGAGGTAGAGTGAGGTAGAGATTCGTAGAGTGAGGTAGAGTGATGTATAGTGACTGAGTTTGAGTTAGAGTGAGGTAGAGAGAGGTAGAGTGATTGAGAGTGAGGTAGAGTGAGGTAGAGTGATGTAGAGTGAGGTAGAGTGATTGAGAGTGAGGTAGATTGACATAGAGTGAGGTAGAGTGACGTAGAGCGACTGAGATTGACTGAGAGTGACTGAGAGTGACTGAGAGGGAAGTAGAGTAAGGTAGAGTGAGGTAGAATGAGGTAGAGTGACTGAGAGTCAAGTACAGTGAAGTACAGTGAGTTAGAGTGAGGTAGAGTGAGGTAGAGAGAGGTAGAGTGAGGTAGAATTAGGTAGATTGACTGAGAGTGACTGAGAGTGACTGAGAGTGAAGTAGAGTGAAGTACAGTGAAGTAGTGTGAAGTAGAGTGAGGTAGAGTAGGGTAGAGTGACTGAGAGTCAAGTACAGTGAAGTACAGTGAGTTGGAGTGAGGTAGAGTGAGGTAGAGAGAGGTAGAGTGAGGTAGAATTAGGTAGATTGACTGAGAGTGACTGAGAGTGACTGAGAGTGAAGTAGAGTGAGGTAGAGTGAGGTAGAGTGCGGTAGAGTGAGGTAGAGAGACTGTGAGTGAGGTAGAGTGTGGTAGAGTGAGGTAGAGTGAGGTAGAATGAGGTAGCGTGAGGTAGACTGACTGTGGGTGAGGTAGAGTGACTGAGAGTGCGTTAGAGTGACGTTGAGTGACTGAGCGTGAGGTAGAGAGAGGTAGAGTGAGGTAGAGTGAGGTAGAGTGAGACAGAGTGAGTTAGAGTGAGGTAGAGTGAGGAAGAGTGTCTGAGAGTGAGGGAGAGTAAGGTAGACTGAAGTAGACTGAGGTAGAGTGATGTAGATTGAAGTAGAGGGACTGAGACTGAGGTAGAGTGACTGAGAGTCATGTAGAGTGAAGTAGAGTGACTGAGAGTGAGGTAGAGTGAATGAGAGTAAGGTAGAGTGAGGTAGATGGATTGAGAGTAAGGTAGAGTGATGTAGAGTGACTGAGAGTGAGGTAGGGGGAGGTAGAGTGAGGTAGAGTGACTGAGAGGGAGGTAGAGCGAGGTAGAGTGACTGTGTGTGAGGTAGAGTGAGGTAGCGTGATGGAGAGAGCAGTAGAGTGAGGTAGATGAGGAAGAGTGACTGAGAGTGACTGAGAGTAAAGTAGAGTGAAGTAGAGTAAAGTAGAGTGAGGTAGAGGGAGGTAGAGTGAGGTAGAGTGAGGTAGAGTGACTGAGAGGAAGTACAGTGAAGTACAGTGACTGAGAGTGACTTAGGATGGCTGAGAGTGAATTAGAATGCAGTAGAATGATGTAGAGTGAAGTAGTGTGAAGTAGAGTGAGGTAGAGTGAGGTAGACTGCAGTAGAGTGAGGTAGAGTGAGGTAGATTGATTGAGAGTGAGGAAGAGTGACATAGAGTGACTGAGAGTGAGGTAGACTGAGGTAGAGTGATTGAGAGTGAGGTAGAGTGATTGAGAGTGATTGAGAGTGAGGTAGAGTGAGGTAGAGTGAGGTAGTGTGAAGTAGTGTGATAGAGAGTGAGGTAGAGTGAGGTAGAGTGAGGTAGAGGGAGGTAGAGTGAGGTAGAGTGAGGTAGAGTGACTGAGAGGAAGTACAGTGAAGTACAGTGACTGAGAGTGACTTAGGATGGCTGAGAGTGAATTAGAATGAAGTAGAATGATGTAGAGTGAAGTAGTGTGAAGTAGAGTGAGGTAGAGTGAGGTAGACTGCAGTAGAGTGAGGTAGAGTGAGGTAGAGTGAGGTAGATTGATTGAGAGTGAGGAAGAGTGACATAGAGTGACTGAGAGTGAGGTAGACTGAGGTAGAGTGATTGAGAGTGAGGTAGAGTGATTGAGAGTGATTGAGAGTGAGGTAGAGTGAGGTAGAGTGAGGTAGTGTGAAGTAGTGTGATAGAGAGTGAGGTAGAGTGAGGTAGAGTGATGTAGAGTGAGGTAGAGTGAGGTAGAGTGATTGAGAGTGAGTTAGTGTAATGTAGAGTGAGGTAGAGTGAGCTAGAGTGAGGTAGTGTGAGGTAGAGTGACTGAGAGAGAGGGAGAGTGAAGTAGAGTGAGGTAGAGTGACTGAGAGTCAAGTACAGTGAAGTACAGTGAGTTAGAGTGAGGTAGAGCGAGGTAGAGTGAGGTAGAGTGACAGAGAGTGACAGAGAGTGACAGAGAGTGACTGAGAGTGAATTAGAGTGAAGTAGAGTGAATTAGAATGAGGTAGAGTGACTGAGAGTGAGGTAGAGTGACCTAGAGTGACTGAGAGTGAGGTAGAGTATGCTAGAGTGACTGAGAGTGAGGCAGAACGAGGTAGAGTGTTGTAGAGTGAGGTAGAGTGATTGAGAGTGACGTAGAGTGCGGTAGAGGGAGGTAGAGTGATTCACAGCGAGGTAGAGTGAGGTAGAGTGACATAGAGTGAGGTAGAGTGAGTTAGAGTGATTGAGAGGGAGGTAGAGGGAGGTAGAGTGATTGAGAGTGAGGTACAGTGTTGTAGAGTGACTGAGAGTGAGGTAGAGTGAGGTAGAGTGACATAGAGTGAGGTAGAGTGACATAAAGTTACTGAGAGTGAAGTAGATTGAAGTAGAGTGAGGGAGAGTCAGTTCGAGTGACGTCGAGTGAGGTAGAGTGACTGAGAGTGAGGTAGAGTGAGGTAGAGTGAGGTAGAGTCACTGAGAGTGAGGTAGTGTGACAGAGTGAGGTAGAGTGTGGTAGAGTGACGTAGCGTGACTGAGAGTGAGGTAGAGACAGGTAGAGTGACTGAGAGTGAGGTAGAGTGAGGTAGAGTGACTGAGAGCGAAGTAGCCTGACTGAGAGTGAGGTAGAGACAGGTAGAGTGACTGAAAGAGAGGTAGAGTGAGGTAGAATGATGGAGAGTGAAGTAGAGTGAGGTAGATTGAGTTAGAGTGTGAGGTAGAGTGAGGTAGAGACAGGTAGAGTGACTGAGAGTGAGGTAGAGTGAGGTAGAGTGACTGAGAGCGAAGTAGCCTGACTGAGAGTGAGGTAGAGACAGGTAGAGTGACTGAAAGAGAGGTAGAGTGAGGTAGAATGATGGAGAGTGAAGTAGAGTGAGGTAGATTGAGTTAGAGTGTGAGGTAGAGTGAGGTAGAGTGACTGAGAGTGACTGAGAGTGAGGTAGAGTGAGGTACAGTGAGGTACAGTGAGGCAGAGTGACTGAGAGTGACTGAGAGTGAAGTAGAATGAAGTAGAGTGAAATCGAGTGAAGTAGTGTGAGGTAGAGTGAGGTAGAGTCAGGTAGAGTCAGGTAGAGTGACAGAGTGACTGAGAGGGAATTAGAGTAGGTAGAGTGAGGTAGAGTGACTGAGAGTCACTGAGAGTGAAGTAGAGTGAAGTACAGTGAAGTAGTGTGAAGTAGAGTGAGGTAGAGTGAGGTAGAGTGACTGAAAGTGAGGTAGAGTGACCTAGAGTGAATGAGAGTGAGGTAGAGTATGCTAGAGTGACTGAGAGTGAGGTAGAGTGAGGGAGAGTGATGTAGAGTGAGGTAGAGTGATTGAGAGTGAGGTAGAGGGAGGTAGAGTGAGATAGAGTGATTGAGAGTGAGGTAGAGTGACATAGAGTGAGGTAGAGTGACTGAGAGTGACTGAGAGTGAAGTAGAGTGAGGTAGAGTGAGATAGAATGAGGTAGAGTGAGGTAGAGTTAGGTAGAGTGAGCTAGAGTGTGGTAGAGTAACTGAGAGTGAGGTAGAGTGGTGGAGAGTGACTGAGAGTGAGGTAGGGTGAGGTAGAGTGATGTAGACTGAGGTAGAGTGAAGTAGAGTGACAGGGTGAGGTAGAGGCAGGTAGAGTGAGGTAGAGTGACGTAGAGTGACTGAGAGTGAGGTAGAGGAAGGTAAAGTGAGACAGAGTAAGGTAGACTGAAGTAAAGTGACGTAGAGTGACTGAGAGTGACTGAGAGTGATGTAGAGTATGCTAGTGTGACTGAGAGTGAGGTAGAGTGAGGTAGAGTTTCGTAGAGTGAGGTAGAGTGATGTATAGTGACTGAGTTTGAGTTAGAGTGAGGTAGAGAGAGGTAGAGTGATTGAGAATGAGGTAGAGTGAGGTAGAGTGATGTAGAGTGTGGAAGAGTGATTGAGAGTGAGGTAGAGTGACATAGAGTGAGGTAGAGTGACGTAGAGCGACTAAGATTGACTGAGAGTGACTGAGAGTGACTGAGAGGGAAGTAGAGTAAGGTAGAGTGAGGTAGAGTGAGGTAGAGTGACTGAGAGTCAAGTACAGTGAAGTACAGTGAGTTAGAGTGAGGTAGAGTGAGGTAGAAAGAGGTAGAGTGAGGTAGAATTAGGTAGATTGACTGAGAGTGACTGAGAGTGACTGAGAGTGAAGTAGAGTGAGGTAGAGTGAGGTAGAGTGAGGTAGAGTGAGGTAGAGAGACTGTGAGTGAGGTAGAGTGTGGTAGAGTGAGGTAGAGTGAGGTAGAATGAGGTAGCGTGAGGTAGAGTGACTGTGGGTGAGGTAGAGTGACTGAGAGTGCGTTAGAGTGACGTTGTGTGACTGAGCGTGAGGTAGAGGGAGGGAGAGTGAGGTAGAGTGAGGTAGAGTGAGACAGAGTGAGTTAGAGTGAGGTAGAGTGAGGAAGAGTGTCTGAGAGTGAGTGAGAGTGAGGTAGACTGAAGTAGACTGAGGTAGAGTGATGTAGATTGAAGTAGAGTGACTGAGACTGAGGTAGAGTGACTGAGAGTCATGTAGAGTGAAGTAGAGTGACTGAGAGTGAGGTAGAGTGAATGAGAGTAAGGTAGAGTGAGGTAGAGTGATTTAGAGTAAGGTAGAGTGATGTAGAGTGACTGAGAGTGAGGTAGGGTGAGGTAGAGTGAGGTAGAGTGACTGAGTGCGAGGTAGAGTGAGGTAGAGTGATGGAGAGAGCAGTAGAGCGAGGTAGATGAGGAAGAGTGACTGAGAGTGACTGAGAGTGAAGTAGAGTGAAGTAGAGTAAAGTAGAGTGAGGTAGAGGGAGGTAGAGTGAGGTAGAGTGAGGTAGAGTGAGGTAGAGTGAGGTAGAGTGACTGAGAGTGAAGTAGAGTGAGGTAGAGTGATGGAGAGTGAGGTAGAGTGAGGTAGAGTGAAGTACAGTGAAGTATAGTGAGGTAGAGTGAGGTAGAGTGAGGTAGAGTGATGGGGAGAGATGTA